>VWZS01008409.1:289526-336773 GCA_013397075.1 Rhabdornis inornatus | reverse complement strand
CCAGCCTGTCCACGTCCCTCCAGCCTGTCCATGTCCCCCCAGCCTGTCCAAGTCCCTCCAGCCTGTCCATGCCCCTCCAGCCTGTCCATGTCCCTCCAGCCTGTCCACATCCCTCCAGCCTGTCCACATCCCTCCAGCCTGTCCATGTCCCTCCAGCTTGTCCATGTCCCTCCAGCCTGTCCATGTCCCCCCAGCCTGTCCACATCCCTCTGCAGAGCCTCCCTCCCTCCAGCAGATCAACACTCCCACCCAGCTTGGTGTTATCTTTGCTCTTGCTGTGTGTGCACTTGGTCCCCTCATCCACACCATCAATACAGACCCCAAACAGGATTGGGTCCCGCACTGATCCCTGGGGAACACCACTGGGGATCATCCCCAGCTGGAAGTGGCACCATCCACTGTGTCAGGACACCCAGCCAGGTGTCTCTGCTTTTCAGAGTGCACCTATCCAGCCCAGGAGAAGCCAGGAGCTGCAAAACAATTTCTTGGAGCACCTGTATTACAATCTCCTTAGTGATTTTGGATAGAGTTTACTGCCTATCAGACAGCAAAATATATTAACATAAAAAGTTTCTTGGAATAATTCCAAGTCAGCTCTTACTCCCAGTACTAGAGAAAGAAAAGAAAAAGAAAGCTTTCCATTATTTTTTTTCTCAGAAAGCATTCCATTGCCTGCTTTAGCATCTTCATTTCTATTTTCCAAATCTCTCTTTGGAATATACTCACTGATTTAATATGAACATAATATTGGAAAGCTGCTGGAAAGTTCCAAGTGTCTTAAGAATCAGTTGCATGATCCAGTCATTACCAAGTCCTCTTCCAAGAAAAGGGCTTGAATTTTCCTTCTTGTGTGACACACACACAAAAAAATCAGACTTTGGAGAACAATTCAATAGCTTTGATTTAAAATGGGGATTATCAGCAAAAGCATCAAAGGAAATGTTGCTCAGTTGATGTTCTCCTCGTGTGTGCCTTTTCAGCACCAAGAATCTCCAAAACAGCTAATTTTAATCCTAACCCCACCAACTTCTGAAGTTGGCCAGCAAGCTGTGACTCAGAAATTTGTCACAAACCCCATGGATCTCACCCTGAGCTGTGCAGCAAGGAGGAGCTGGGAAAAGAAACCTGGCAGTCAGTTAATGTGGTGATTTGTGAGCTTTTTCAACAAGCCACCCTCCTCTGTGAGGAGACAGATCATGTCACAACCCTGCTCTCCTCCTCAGCCACATGAACCACCTCCAGCTCCACTGATAATTGAATTGGATGCCTGTGGCAACCACAGCACTTGTCTTAATGGGGAAGATCAGGGACATGCTTGATGTATTGCCTTTTGCTGTAGTTTAGAAGCTGAAAACAAGGAGTTTGGCCAGCAGAGTCCAGCCAGTCAGCTTTACCACAAACTACCAAACCTCAGTACTGCATTCCAACACCAGAAAATGCACACTGCAGGCTCTCCCCAGCCTGAGCTGACAATATTTAGAAGTGGTCTTTGCACCTCAGCACTACTCCTTTTGGTCACTGGAATTATGTTCTGAGTCACAAGGAGTTGTATTATGATGAGTGATGAGTGAGCAGCTTACACTGTAAATATTTTTATTTGCATCTGACTATGGATACAATACAAATTTAATCTCTTGGCACACTAGTGCTGCCTCAGATACACACCCATCTCAATAAATGTGCATTCCCTCAGATGCCTGAGAGGAGGAGGAGGAGAAGGCTGGAACACAATTTCTGGATCTGTAATTCTTGCCTTTCATCTGAAGGTAATTAGTAAATCAACAGCAGGATTTTTTATTTGCCATTGTTACTGGTTGGTTAAATGAAAGTAGCAGTCACTTGAAAAAAGCTGACAGTGCATAGTCTGAAATTAAGAGCTAGGCAAATTTTGGCAGCCCTTAAAATAAATGAATTTTAAACAAGTATTTTTATGTCATCAGGATATTTTTTCTGAAAACTAGTACTTATTTTTTTCCTCCAGACAGTTACATGTCTTAAAAGAAAATATCCTTACAGAAGCCATAAGATTAATCTGCAATATCTTGAATTTAATGGCTACATCATGGGTTTGATCACTCCACCTCTTACTGGTACACGTTAAGAATCTCCTCCAGAAAAAGCAGCAGACGTAAAACCAATGCACACCAATTTCAGGCCAGCCACCAGCTCTGTGCTGCACTGTTTGCAGTGAATATTAACATTTATATTAATCATTTTGAGCTATAACTACATATCTACATACCAAAATGTGGGTTGTACTTTTTATTTGGAACGGTACCTTCCAATTAAGGGTGAATGGAAAGATAAGAATAAAGCAACAGGATGACACAAAATTGTATGTGAACTCTCTCCTAAATCCCTTGGGAGAACAAAAGAACATTTGTTAAAAATGAGACACTTTCAGGTGGTGGGGGTATCTCAGGTCCCTTAGTCTGCAGCAGAAACTTTTAACAGATCCACAGACAGGCTCTGTGAAAGAACCCTGAATTAATTATCTGCAAAAACACTTCCCCCAAACTGCCCACCACTGCTTTAGGACTGTGTTGCTGCCCAAGCTGTGAATTTAAAAGCACAATATTTATACACAAGGAATTCTCCCTATCCTCCCTCCTTGGCTCTGTCCATCCCTCTGGCCATTCTTGGCCCAGCATTTCCACAGGTCATGTTGACACCAGTAAAGTCCAATGGAAAAAGAGCTGAAGTGTGGTGACAGATTATTTCAGTTTGATCTAAATAGTGCTTTTTTAGTGCTTTTTTAGTGCTTTTTTTTTTAATAGTGCTTTTTTCCCCTGCTGCTGTTGCAAGATGCCACTGTACACATTTCTGTTACAAGACTTCTGCTTAAAACCAGACCCCCTATTCTAAGCATCTGAAAATAGCAGTTGTTTCTGTTGTTTTGCCTGCCTGGATCTTGTGATTTTTGGTTTTGTTTGCTGCCCTAACCCAATCCAAGCCACAGATACCAGACAAAACCAGCCCAGACAACCCCTGCAACATCCAAACCCATCTGGGTCTCTGAAGTGATTTCTGCTAATGATGAAATTGGAGCCAGCTCTGGCATATTTCACCAAGGCTTTATGGAAGTCTGTTGCAGTTATTCTCTGCTAAAATGCCATGTGTTACTCTGAAAGCAACTCGTGATTTTATTATCAGCCAAGGAGCAGCAGTTTGTGATTGCAGGAACTGAAATCTTTATGTGCTGTAACAGTCAGTGCCAGATGTGAGTCACTGGGATTCTTGGATGGGAGAATTGATCAAGCAACTTAGATTGTTTCAACTTTTTTGGTTTCTAAATCACTTGTCAAAGGAATTTGGGAGCAGACTGCTGAAATTCTCCTGGGAACAATGCAAGATCACTTTCAATGCAAGACCCCTGCCCCATGTGTGCTCACCCCTTTAAAGAGTTTGCAAGGAAAAGCAGCAGTTCTGACACTCTCCTCTATGTACCTGGCATAAAGGGAATTACATGCAACAGCAGCAGGAGCTTTATTAATTCCTGCAAAATCTTCTGCTGCATTTGAACACCGTGTCCTTTCTGAACACAGCCCACAAGCTGATGGCAGCAGAACTTATTAACCTTTTTGTTAGCAAGCCTGTCTTTACAAAAATGAAATTTCTGGAAGCAGGAGTGGCAGACATGCCGTATCCATAACCTCATTTAAATAGCAAATTAATATGTGAGCTGAAGATAGACTATTTTAAAGAGGTAATTAGCTTTAACTGCACAGAGCACAGGTTAAACTAATAGTATAATGTTACCAGCAGCTACTTCCTGCTGCCTCTTCACTATCCACTCACTTCCCATTTAATCCCCTCCACAGACACACTCCAGAAATGTGAAAGTTTCCAGAGTCTGATGCAAATATTTGGTACATTAACTTCAGGATTCTCAAGCTCTTATTAAAGACTGACACATCATTAATATTTTATACTTATTCAAGAAACTATCCGAAATAAATGTTCCTAATTGCATTTCACTTTAGAACTGACAGATATTTTATGTTTGTACAGCTAGTAAAAAACCCAAGAAAGCATTTGCATATGTATTCATGTGTGTATACATATAGACAGGCAAGAATTTTGCAGGAAAACCACCCACAGGCTAAAACAGATTTTAAAAGAATAAGGAGAGAATGTGCTTCTTTTGTGACACAACTAAATCCATATTCTAATTTAAAAAACAGGGATCTATTCTGAGCGATCTAGTCATGTCCCATTCATGGATTTTTCTAACACTGAAAAATAAATACTGAGAATATAAAATCTAAAAGCTGACAGAAACAAAGCGATTTTTTCAAGATGATGAGAGAACTGCACAAATCTACTTCTTTTTTTCTTTTTTTAAAAAAAGGAAGGCATAAACAATCTCATGCAGTTAATCTATGTCTGGGCAGTTAATCAACAAAACTAACAAAATGAATAGCCAGCCCTGCCTTTTAAAAAACCCCATCATTTTAGCAGAGTAGCAGGCACAGAAGAAAACCAGCCCCATTTTTACCCGAGACAAAGGCATCCCGAAAGGTCTCATGCAGTTACCCCGATGAAGAATCACTTAAGGGAAGAGCTGGTGCAGGAAAGTTTTCCCTTTGGAGCACGGCATGGCAAACAAGAGCCTCTCCTTCCTTTTGCTGTATGTTACCATGCAGGATTTGTTGTGTTGCACTGCAAGCCCCGGGAGGCACAAGCACTTGCCAGAATCTATTGCCATTTGCTCCAAGTTTGATCCTAGAGGTTCATTTTTAAAGACAAAGACAGCTGATTTTCTCCCCCCCTCTCCCTAAGCCTCCTCCTCCTCCACCAAGGCACGTCTTTAATTCACTTCTCCTGAAGAAACTCACACCATTTCAAGTCTGAGGGACTGGATGAGGCACTTTCCTTTTGCCAAAAGGAGAATTCTCGCTGAGATTTTGCTAAATGTGCATTTAGAAAGAGAAAACAAAGCCCAGCAGATCACTCACCCTCTTTAGCCACGTGAAGTGCTTGTAAATATCAATCTCACCATCCATGCTTCGGGCCCATCTCAGCAGTCACATTCCCAGGGTTAAAAGAAACTTTTGGAAGCGAGCACTCTGCTTTGTTCTACAGGATGTAGCTGTGATTTCTTCCCCTTTCAACCCTCAACTTCTGAAATCTTCAATGCCTGGTCATATTTTAAGTTGAATCCTCTGCCCCTGTGCCACAGTCTTATCCCAAAGGCTTCTCACAGATGTGTATATAACAGGCAACTGTATAAACTTCAGGCTCCCCCCCAAACATCTGGCTTTTTTAAACAGCAGATCAGCTAGCAGCAAGAACAATGCAACCCTAAAAACATTAAAAAGATAACTTGCTGAATGATCTTTAAAAAAGGATCTTTCAAGAACAGCATAAATCTGCAGGAACTGTTCCCCTTTAATGCTGAATAACAAGCTAAAAATTATTAAGCTGTCACTGAGAAACTATTCTCAAGTAATGCTTTCTCTGGCTTTCTGTTTCAAGAGTGGCTGGAACTCATTACCAAAGACCCCCTATTTCCTGTCTCTGTTCTACTCCCTGTTTATTGTAACACTACTCAGCCTTCTCAATTTATTTCAGGCTCAGACTAAACCTAAAAATAAGCTCTGCTCTTTGAATTACTTGCCTGTCCTCTCAAAAGACATTATAAAAGGGGAGGAATTCAAGGACGATCCTGTGAATAAGATAATGATCCCATAAATACTGCTGTTGCCAAAGAGGCGATTTTCCAACCCGGCAGAAGATGATGATACCATTCCAAGATGTTTTTCTGCTCCTGCTGAAGCTGAAATCTCACAGCATGGCAACTTTTCAAACTTGCAACACCAAGATAAACGTGTGTGCAACGCAACTCTCTGGCAAGAAGGGAATTTAAAGTGTTGCCTGCTATTGTGGTGTCCTCTAGTGCCTCCACACAGCACTTATCCATAAATTCTAATTTTTCCCAATAAACTCCAGCTTCCAGTGCTGTTTCTCCCCTAGTTCAAAGTGGCTTTGGCCCTAAAGCAGGCAGCTGATGGTTGCACACAGCAGGACAGCTGCTTGGGCAATGCCTCTCCAGACCCAAAGGCAGCTGCCCCCACGGAATCTTTGTGACCATCCCAGAACATTTGCTTATCTCCTCACTGCCTTCAGGTCCTCCAGCCAGGCTGAGCCCTGGGCTTAGGGAGCACTAAACCAGCAGATAGGAAGAGCCAGTGTCAAAGCTGCCCGTGGTATTAATGCTATACACAAAGGACTCAAAGTCTGCAGCTGTGGAAAGCCTTTCCTACAGGGACCTGCCCACATTCCAGAGGGAGAAGTCACAGATATGTGACAAAATTTCTTCAAGGGGATGTGGGTTTTTAATATGTCAACCATTCTTGGTCCCTTTGACCTGATGGAGCTCTTCTGAGAACCTCCCACAACACAAAGTAAGAGGGAAGGATATAAACCTAGACTTTCAGTTCCCTTCATATATTTATTATCTGTTCTTACTTAAAGTCACATGACAATAAAAACATGACAACTTTTAGCAAATCAGTGCTACAAGTCTTCTAAAGGTGCTGGGACACCTAAAATCACCAGTAAATGTGAGGAGAAAAGAACTGTCCATCTCCAAAAGCAATTCTACAAGTCAAATCTGACTTGGGTTGCCCTGAGCACAGAATATAGAATATTTTATGCTGTGTGAAAGTGGATAAGAGCAGTTATTTCTTGAATAGCTCATACTATCTGGAAAAAAATCTTAATACACCATCAAGAGTGTATTTAAAAAAACCACAACTGATAGAGTACATTTCCCTGTGCATGACAGTCTCCATCAGGGCTGACAAGCTGGAGACTGAACGGGAGCTGTCTTGACATTAAACATGAATGCCCAATGGTACAAGGCAGTTTTTTCCTCAAAAAAACTGGTTATCTAATTGTGGAGATTAGCAAATACATCAAACTTTATCTCACAGCTTTGCATATCCCACAGTACCACCACTATGGTGCCTTAGGTTCCACATTTCATCCATTTCAAAACACTGGCTCTAAGACTCCCATTTCAGTCTTATTCAGGGAAGAAGGAAATACCTCTCTCAAAACGCTCCACCAGACTTTATCAGCTAAAAAGCTAAAAGCTATCAGTGCTTTTAATTTTAAAAACGACAGGAAAACTGTGTTACTAAACTTCCTAGTGCCCCAGGGTAGCATCAGCAGTTAGGATAGTATCCATTTCTCCTTTTAGAAGTATTAAAAATGACAACGTACCTTACTCCTGCCTTGTCACTTGTGCTGGATTTCACGAAAAGGTGTCTTGACTTCTGTTAGTCATTCTTCCTGATTAAGAGGTGACTGTCTGACTTCTCTGCATCTTATCAGCCAGAATGTTGACAGCATACATTCCAGACAGTCACATGCCCACAGGGAGCCTGTCACCTGCGTGCTGAACTTTACATCCTGCTTGAGCTTTGGCCTGAACCCTTCAGGAACCAGCTGAATGCAAACCAATGGCCCCAGATTTGCTTAGAATGCTTTCCCATTTCACTGGGAAAGCAGGGAAGCTGCTCTGGGCAGTGTGGAAATAAGGAAAATACACTGCAATCTCAGGATTGCTTCATCAGGTTACCACTGTATGTTTTTCTTATTTTCAGGAAATCCATGGCTGTGTGTAGCTTTTCACTGAGCACCAGTTTCTGGTTCAGTGGAGAGCTAAAAAACAAAGAAGCAAAAGCTTCTTTGCCCCAAAAGGAAAAAGAACCCCACTTCCACTGCAGAACCACCACTCTCAAGGGTTACCCCAGAGAGACACTGATCCAGCTTTTGCTCTCTTGCCCCCAAACTGCTTTCTCCAGTGCTGTCCCCAAAAATAAAAGAGCACACACATTATGGCAGCACAAATGCAGTGTAGGGCAGTGAAATGTTTCAGGTTAGCAAAGTTTATATACTCCGTAAGCTCCATTAGGGTTTATTTGCCAGCTCCATGTAGAAAACTGCTGACTACTGCCAGGCTTGATTGGACTGAAAACTCCATTTGCAGAACACCAGAGGTGCCAGCCCAAGAACTTCCGTGCTGACACACAACCAACAAAACCCACTCAGCCAAGTGAGCCACTACTTTCAGTCAGCATGTCAAACACTTCAAACAAGGCTTGAAGTCTCTTTTAAGTAGTAAACAAACATGCTACAAGACCTTTGAAACTGAAAGCAACAATGCTTTAAATGATCAGCTGCACTTCTCTTGTCCCTCCATTCCAGACTATGAAGAGGCAAAAAAAAATCCAGAAATCCTCTTAGTACAGTGGAGGGAAAGGCACTGTCTGGTGTTTTCCCTCTTCTACCAACACTGAGCTGTTTGCTTTTCCCCCCTCTTTCTCCCACCCAGTTAGGGCCCTATGGATATGAAAAAATTATATTTATTACATTGTTTTCTCAATGTTACTCATTTGTGATAAAATACAGTTTTTGGTGCAGCACAACTGCAAATGATCAATCTTGTTCTTCTCTTGTCTCTGCAGCTCCTGGGAAATTAAAGGGCAAAGGAATAGGAGGAATCAGAGCAATCCTCCAGGTCTTCCTTTTTATCAATATTCTTCTTGTTTCAAATCCCATCAGCCCCTGAAAACACTAAAAAAATTCACACTTGCTCTCTTAGGCCAAGAAATGAAGTGTCCAGGTTTGCATTCTCCCAGCCTCATCAGGGGAGCCCAGTGAGGATGGACATGCTACAAAAATTTATTCATTCCCAAGAACTATTACCAACTTTTCCTACATCTCTTCCTCTGTGGTTTTTGTTTGTTTTTATTTTTGGCTTCCCCAATCCTAGTGTCTGAGCTGCTTTGGAAACAAAGGGATTATGACTAGATATTAAAAGGGAAAATATTTTCAGCATGCCAATTCATACTTGTCATTCCCACGGTGCAGAAAAATGTGAGAGCTTCAGAGTGAAAAAAGAGAGAGAAAATATGGGAATATTCTGTATAAAGAAACTCAGGCCATTTGTGTAGAAGACAATGGACGAAGAAATCCCTTTTTCATGGCAAAAATGGCTTGAGGAATCCAGATGAAGTATTTCCAGCAAGAAAATTTGTCTTAGAATTGTAATTGTGACTGACTGATAATGCCTACGTGACAGAGAAAAAAGAAATTCTTGGAACAAAATTTAAAAAATGCACTGCATTCTGTAGATGAGCACATTTGCTTTGCTTGTGATAATTAAAAAAAAAAATAAACAATATCCTGGGAAACAGACAAGAAATAACATTTTGCAGATGCACAAACAAATAATCCTTTCCCAGCATAAGACACACTCAGCCCTAATGCCTTAATTTGTTGATTAAAATCAAGAATCAGACTTGGAATTAAACAGACTTGGATGGCCATTGGTGTTGGAACCCAGAAACCTGGGAGTTTTCAACTTTCTGGGCTTTCTAACACTAACCCCCAAGGAAACACTACTTTTGACTTAAGGCCTGGGAAAAAAGCTTCCAAATTTAAGTAATAGAGTTAAAATCACTGGTGTGTAGTTAGAATAGAAGTGTGTAATTTCACACGGTGAAAGGTTTTGAATTTAGAGTTTTGGAATATAGTAATAAATATAGCACAAAATAGACATCCATAAGCATTGTCTCTTTCTTCTTGTTCCTTCTTCCTTCTTCTTCATACTTTCAAGTAGTATTCTTTGGTTAAATAATTAGTACTACAGTGTGAATCACATGTGTTTAGTTATTGATGCAAAAGTATAAATAAGTGTTAACTTTTAATTAAACTATTTAACTTTTAAAAACCTTGTAACTAACTAAATTCATCTCAATTTTACTTGCTTTTAACTAGTAACTAGAAGTGTTACAAAACTCCCTATACTATAAATAAAATTTAATTATCAACTAAGCCCAAACACAAAAAAAATACTTTGTCCAGCCCAAGTTCTACAAGAACCATGCCTTTTTTTTTTTGCATGAAACTTATTTAGAAGAGAACATAAGAAACCTGAGTTCTGTTTTCACATAAAACCTAAAAAATATATTTCTACTTAACAGACCATCAACATCACTGTGAACACTTCCCCCAGTTATATGCAGAGTACACTGATACATAAATAAAATAATTAAAGATACTTATTGTCATCCCACCACACAACACATTACAGTAAGTCAGGTTTAGTTTCCTGTCTCAGATGCTTCAATGCACTGCTGAAACTACTAAACCTAAAATGAATCAGTATGAGAGGCATTTGAAACAGGATATTTACCCAGTATTTGCTTACACACCAATAACATTACCACGTAGCCTCTCCTCACTATGATGAATGTCAGATTATTCTCTTCTAAATTTCAGAATGGAAAAAATAGTAAAAAAAAAACCCCAAAACCAAATAGAATAAGCTGCAGATACACCTTTACAAGTTCTTATTTCTCATAAGGAATGCATAAATATTCCTTTCATTTTTTTTTTTTTCTTAAGCATTTCATTACTGAGGAAAATTAAGGCCATTGTTTCCAACTTCTGGAAGGGAAGAGGATGCCAACATGTTTAGACAATATGTCCAAAATAAGTGGGTTTTTCCCCATTTTTGGATGGTCACAAAAGCTTAAGAAATATTTTGTTTCGTGTTATTGGCATGCTAATCCAAAAGAGAATGAAATAACTTTGTTGTGGATGCAATATTGTTGTGTTTGTCATAACTTATAAGATTTAGCAACTTTCAATAGGTCAACCTATCCATCCAAATTCTGTGAAATGTGAATAGGGGTTATATAGAGAAATACTTCAAAGTTATGCCCTTCTTCCAGTATTTAAATAATGCCTCCAAATCAACACAGGAACCTTCTAAAACTAAATTTTGTCTCCAGTTTCTCTGTGTGACCTCTACACCTTTTCTGCCAGCACCACTGTTTAAGGAAACATTTATCTCTTACCAACCTCTCTGTTAATTACTTTATGGAAAACATTTCCCAATGTTTCCTGTGGCTCCACTTGAAAAATACATGTATGCACTAATGTTTGCTAAATGAATACAGTGTATAACATTTAAATCAGGGGAAAGTAATGCAGCTGGAGATCCTAGTGAGAGGTCAGAGGGTGAGATGGAGAAGGGACTCCAGGCACAGCATCAGACACAAAAGGAAAGATGAACTATGGGATATTCAGCCTCTTAGGGCAGAGGGAGGCACTGAAGCCAAGGCCTGAAGGAGACTTGTACAGGTGGAATTGAATAAATCTTCATTTTGAAGGGTAACATGGAATTTCTGTTCAAAACCATGGCTTCCTACAGAGTATTCCACTGACAGCACCAAGGTGTGGAGAGGCCACGTAGCTGAGGATTGCACCTGAGAGTAAACTTCATATATGTCAGTGGAGCACCTTGAAATCTGGGAAAACTTCCATGAAATACATGGAATAATTCCTGCTGTTACAGCAGCAGTGTCACCTGTCCTCCATGAGGACTCTAAGCCTCAGGCTGTAGCTCAATCCTGTTCAAGCACTTCTGGTCACTGTATTTAAGGTGGCTCTGTTAAACATCACTGATCATTACAAGGGTGAAAGAAAACGATATTTTCAGAAAGAGATCTAAACCAGCCCTATCCACTGCAAAACTTTTAAACTTCTGTAAGTTCTGCATGTGAAGGAGGCTTTCCTACTTCTCCTGAGAGCTGCTACAGGGGGCAGTCACACTCAGAGGTGATGGGCTTGCTTCCTAGACAGAGCAAGCACAGAACACTGCCAAAATAGCAAAGTTCCACGTTTAGAAAAGCTCTGTGCACCAGCAGTTCCACTGTCTCCAAGGCATTCTCTAGCATTCATGAATGGCTGAACACATGAAGGGCACTCTCTGCTGGATCTGTAACACTGTGAGGACCAGATTTTCCAGTTCAGACCTTCCTTGCATCATCAATTCACGAAAAGGAGCTGGAGCACTGTGGAAAACTGGGATATTCAACTTTCAACCCTGAGTCCTTCTCAGCAAACAGAACCCATCTAATGTTTCAAGCTGGCAAAAATAAACATGAATGCTTATGGAACAGCTCCCTTTCTACACTGTCCCAAGCAGGCTCTGCTGCTCCCTTTTCACTCTAACATGTGTTAATATCCCCTGGCAGTGGGGAGATCCAGCTATAAATATCTCCAGCAGTTGAGTCCCACTTGAGTCAGATCTACCAGCAGATAAATACACTGCCTTTAACTGCTGCTGCTCAGAATACATTCCCTTCCCACTCAGCTGTTGCTGAAAAAATGCTATTGATGCTTTTATAAAAGAGTGTTTTCAAGTGCATGGAAGTGCCCTGAACTCAGGCATTTTCTGACTCTGTTCTGGACCCTGTGAAATGAATCTTGGACCAAAGTGAAATAGAGAGGCCAGCGATTAGGTTTCAGCAGAGCACTTTAACACATGCTTAAAATAAAACTTTGAAGTGGCTTCAAAACTCCACAAGCTCCATCAAGTCAGGATTCTGAACTGGGCTTTACTGTTTTCATTCAAGCCTTTGTGAAGATACTGATGAAAAATATTCCTTGATTTTAACCCTCAGTGGAAACAATCTCTTTTGAACATTAATTATGAGCGAATAGCAGCCAAGGCTGTAAGGAATTGATCCTTTTTTCTGCTACAAAGTCTCTGGTTTTACTGCTAAAGAAGAGATCTTCAAAAGAAACAAAACACAGCAGATATCATAAGGCAAATCACATTCCATTAAATATGGCCTCTACCACAAGTTCCTCTACTATTTCTTCTGCTCTTCTCTCCCTTTCCTCAAATTGAAAATATTTAGAAAGATTTCCAGATTCAAGATTCCAAAAAACCTTTGAATAATCAGGAAAATGAGTTTTCAAGAACTGGCACTTTAAGGCTCGTTATATAAAGCTACACACACGATGGAGTGGTTCACTTTAAATATAGATGCTCCCCTAGGAGGAAGATCATGTTTTGCAATCCTGAAAATGAGGTTTAAGGTTCCATTGTCAGAACACAAGTGTCCCTCTTAATACAAAAAAGGATTCTATAAAGGTGGATAGAATAAACCCCAGAACGAACAGCATGGAAATTCATTTAGTTATGTAACTAAATACATTCTCTTGTAGCTCACAAAGCCAAATTGCCACTGCAGCAATTAATTTTTAATGCTGAAATTACTATCTGCTTTGTGATAGGTCACATGGTCACTGGCAATACTGAAATATTTAACAAGAAACATTGAAACTACTCACAAATTTGTTTTGTATGAACTCTCTCAGATAATCCCTAGGTCTTTGTGTTGTTTTTAAGGCCAAAGAATTTACAATCATAAAGCCATGTAGAACAGTTCTTTTCAAGGCAAAAGTTTTTAATACAATGCTAAAGTAGTTAAAAGCCTATATTTAATAATTTTTCTTCTGTTTTAGGTTTGTCAAAAGATTTGTGCAACTACAACAACTATAAAATCCTCATTTTGTGTGAGACAGAATCTTTCTGAACTCAGTGTTAATTTTGTCAAACCTGTTTCATCTATCTCAGAGCATGAACAGCACAGTTACTGTGCCCAGTTACTCTGTAAACTCAGGAACCTCAATTGTTCATAGAGCCCAGACCACAGAAATAAATAAAAAAATTTGGCCTTTTCAAAAAGAACATCTTTAGTTCAACAGATGCTGTGCCTCGATCTTAGAGGAAATACCAAATCACCAATGGCTCCGTAAGAAAAGGGAATTAAGCAGCTGCTCTCAAAAGAGTTATTAGAGAAGGTGATATCAGGTATGAAACATGGTAACTCAAATTGTCCTATTCTAGCCATATCTAAACTTCTCCACATCTTTGGTATTCACACCTAGAGCAGGTGGGACAAAGAATATCAAAGTTACCACTGGTTAAAAAAAAAAATAATCAGAAACATCACTTGGTGATATTCCATGCCTGATAAATCCCAGGGTTTGGTGCTATGGGCCTGGAGGAAGGTGAGAGCAGCTCAGCAGCTTCTACAACCACCACAAAAACAAAATAAACCCGTGGGCCTCAAAGCTGGCCAAAGGCTCAACTCCACAGCCTTGATTTATTTCTTTGAAGGTGTAGTTCAGCACATTAAGTGCCAATTCTCAAAGCTGCAAATTGAGTTATGAGGCCAAGGGGCAATTTTCTTATTAGAAAGGTGATTTTCCCCATGCAGGTACAGCTGATCTCTGGTTTCTGGATGTTCCTCCAGTAAAACCAGCACAAAGAAGATTCAGCCACTTTGTCCTGTGAGCTGCAATCCCAAATCCTGCTGTGTGGCCAACACCCACCCTGGTTCTCAGGGAGCTCTCAGGGCTGCAGGAGGTGATGGAGATTGCTAATGCAGAATCCAGGAGCACACAATCATTGGGACTTTTACCCTGTGGTTTGCTTAAACCCAAATGCTGGCAGACAAAAGCTGCTGTTTGATACCATCCAGCAGGAATGAGCCTCCAGCCTTCCTTCTGACTTCCCTTTCTGTGCTTTCCCAGCAAAACAACACAGGGAGGTGGCAAAACACACATTCCAATTATTTCCATTAGTTTGTACACATTGTTTGTATTCTTGATTAACCGTGGCAGCTGAAATGATTTTTAATACAATTTTCAACCACACACTGAAGTGAAGGAGAGTAACACAGCTTTCTTGAAAGAAGCATACTCATCTGCTTTTAAAAACATTAAAAAACATGGCTTTTTGTATCTTTAACTCCTAATGTGTGCCTAATCAGGATAAGCTGGGGATATTTTTGGTGCCCATTCAAGTAAAATGTTAGAAACAAAGCAATTGCTGTAGTCTCTGAAGCTATTCAGTGACATGCTAGAGCAGCTCTCCAGCTTCAAAGAAAGGTTCATGGACCCCAAAAATAAACAGATGTGGCATTAATCACCCACAAAAAAATCCCCCCTCTCCATTTATAGCTGCTATTTAACCTGTGACAGCTCTAAACAATAAAATCTCAGAGGAATCAGTTCACCATCCACTGCCTGTCACACACATTTCATATACAACGTTTGCTGCAATTCAGTTACTGCTACTGATATCAAACAATGTTTTATGTAACATTTCAGTTGAATACAACAATCATAATATACTCCAAGCCTCTGTGCTCAGTTATTAGCCTACACTTGAGCTAGAATGCTCAGAAGAGACACTTTGGAGCATGTTCCACTGGGGAACATGCACATCTGAGGGGGGTTTTGTTAAAGATAGCCCAGCATTCCATAGAGTAATGATCCCTAAACTGCTTTTGGGGCTCCCAGTGTGAATGGATTCACTGAGATGCAGAGTTCTCATTCTTCAGAGATTACTACCTCAGATATCCTGGCATATGACACATAGTAAGTGTCATGTTTCATAGCTCTGGGCTGGAATGAAGGAAATTTCAATAAGGGACACAACTATGAAATACACATTCCACTTCATTCAAAGAAGCTGAATTTTATCAGATTTCTTCCACAGAAATTATATGCATGCTTGCAAATTATTCGCATTTAAAAAAATGTAAGAAAGGTCTTCAAATACATAAGATTACAATCCCTTTTCAAATAACTGCCACAGCAACTATGCACTACCCTCCCTTGATGCAGAGCAGAGCAAAACATTTTAAAAGCAGTCACCTCTACATGCAGCACTAGAGATACTCCAAACCACCATCTTGCCTATTTCCTTGGTTCTGAATCCAGACTGAACAACTGCTTTATCGAATGAATATTACTCTTGATACAGGTCCAATTTTACTGTGAGCAACTCTGAAAATTTGTCTTTTATGCACTAAACTCATCTCTTAGCTATCATAAAGATTAGGAAAATTTCTGCTGAGACAAGCATTTGGTAAGAGCTGGCCTAAGGGTATCTAAATCCAAAATCGAATGCTGCAAATCCAAATTAAACGTTGCCTACACCTTTAGCTTTCAAAACTGGTACCAAAATCTCGTTCCTTTCTCTCTTGTGGGCCCAAACAGGATTTTCCAGCCATGGACCTGCACTCAGTGAAGAATGCCAAGGAGCCAGCAGCTGACAAGCTCAAACAAAAGCAGCCACCCTTCCAACAACGTTGGGTTACAGCCAGCACATGGCAGAAAAGAAACACCAAACCTCAGGCTACAGGCATGGTTACGTAAAAGTCACAAGCACTGACAAAGCCAGGAGAAAAAAACCATTAATCCTGGAAGATTTCTGAAGCTGGGGAAGCCACAGGTGGGTTCTACTCATGAGGAACCCACCAGTCCCTGCAGTGGCAGCTTTGGGAAGGGGAATTGTTTTTCCCTTCCTTCCCACCAGTGAGTCTCTTCTTTTGAGGTCTGTCCCCCACCTGGCAGAGCTCAGTCTTTCCCAGTGTGGGTGGATGTTGTTCCCCATCTGTCCCAGCAGGAATATCTCTCCCCTTCACAACCCAAGGCTTTCCTGTGTTTGCCCCCATCCCACTGCCTGGTGCTCAGGACGCTTTGGGGATTCGTAATTCTGAGAGCAAAGGAAACGCAGCAAGGAAAAGGAAAGGAGGATCAGCCAGTCTGGATCTGTCCCCTCAACAGTGCCACTCTATTCTAAACTGGCAGTTTAAAAATCAGATGTTTTGTAAAGAGTTATAAATTTGTCATCTGCAGCAAAGTGTGAAATACAGCAAAACAAATTTAAAAAAAAAATTAAAAAAGCACAGAAAAGGCAACTTTTTTTTGTACTTCATTGTTACAATCTCTTCTCTCCCCAAAGGACAAAACCAGGCCTTTAAGCAACTTCTCCTACTCCTATATCTGCAGTGCTTTAGAAATCAGCACATAAAGCAGTGCTGTCCTCAGCTATTATTGCTCACTACCCCCTGNTATAATTTAAAATTTAAGTTGTTATAAAAATAATATGAAAATGCTTGGGCCAACCCTGTTTGCAGACAAAATGGAAAAGCTCAAATAAGAACTCACCAGGTTTTCCTCAAACCACTCCCTCAGGCACACTGCTGTGGCCCCTGGGATCTGGTTCCTCAGTGCTTCTTTCTCCTGAGGGTCCTCCAGCATCTCCAGGGCCATCTTCAGATCTTCCAGGAGGTGCAATATCTGGAATGTGCCCAGGTACACTGATGGAGCTGGTGACACGATATCATAACCACCATTAGCATACTCTGTGGCTGACTTTGTGCCTATAAGCAACAAAACGAGGAGAGACCATAATGTCATATAATTGCTTTGTAGGTAGAAAATTAATAAGTACTGCACACGGCAATATTTGGATTTCAGAATGACAGGTTCCACTCTAGACTGAAAACCTTCATTTCAGGCTTAGAAATACCTGAATTAATCTCTAGATAAATAATGAAATCTGGAGAATTAAATGCAAGAGGTGTGTACACACATATAAAAAAAAAAGAATTTTGACCTATATCACATTTGCAATGTCCAAATTATAAACCCCAAAGCTTATCTCAAATCACCTGTAATTTTCCACAGTTACCATGAGATGTCACTAACTTCTCAGCTACATCACTGAAAGTTCCCACACTAAGCAATGCAAGAATGACTGGCACAGCTCTTTGACAAGAAACTGGGATCAAAATAGATCATGGTACCAGATCTAGAAAAATATAAATTACCATGAGCAAGTTTAGAACTCTCCCATGGAGAGCACTACCACAAAAGTTAGCAATAAAAATGGCAAATGAAACTTTTCTAGCCCTGTAAATTACAAAAAGCTCTCTAAATTGCACAGTCTCCAGTCCCCCAACATCCATATTTTTTTTCTCTACAACAATAGGCACAAATAACCCAGAAGTCACTTATGGAAGAATTATAAATAAGACAAATTCTAATATCTCCAAAACTTCTTTTCTTAGTACCCTGTGTTTTTCAATAAGATGCACACTAAAATAAGCTCACTTTTCTCAGTCCTGGATTTCAGACCTTGATTTCATTTAATATGCCTTTGTGACTTTCAGATCCAGTCAGGTAGAAAACTTCTATTTGCTCTACTTTTAAAAGTTTTTATTTACAATCCACTGCCTCCTGTACATAATAGATTGTACACATGTCTTCATTCATGTTCTCTCTGCTATAAACAATCACAATTTCCCTTCCTATTTGACTTAATGGGAGATTTTTTTAGGTTTTTGATAATTCTTATTGTACTGGCTCTACACAGCATTTAGTATTTACTAGAAGACTACATAACTGATGAACACAAGGGGATTTTAATAATCCCCTTGCTATTATTCTTTTTCCTCCTGTGTTTAACGCAGTTTACATGTTAATAACAAAAGGAGAAAAAATCTTCACAGGGTCTTTGAAAATGATCTGGTAAGTTTATTTTTCCCATGGGCAGATGTATCTAATGTGATGTACAAATGTATAAGGAATTCAGATTTTCTCCTTGAATGCACACTACCTTGCATTAATCAGTGTTAGTTTGCCTGCTGTGGTCATTTATCTACCATGATCTGGGCATTTCAAACTGTGTTTGAACCCAGTGCTTCATTTTACATGTAGCCTGATACACATCCCATGGAGACACCAACGCTGTAGCTGCTAGGACACAGAAATAACTCCTGCACCTAAAGAAGCTTTCAACCAAACTGCTAATTGATCATTTAATGTTAATATTATTCCAGTTTTTGAACAAAGACAATATTTGGTTTCTCATTTAGTGAATGCTTAATTTTACTCACAGCTTCTGGGAAAATTTAAATAATATTATCCAGGTTTTCTTTAAAAACTCTTTTGATGACCCAAAGTAGTCTTTCATGTATTTGCAAAAAATTATGTGGCTTGAATTCTACCATACAATTGATGTGGTTTTGTTGTTTTTTTTCCCACTGTTTTAAATGATGAAAAGCCCTCCCTAGAAATTTTGCAAGGCTCTGCAGTAGGATTTTTCTTTTTTTATTTTGGTAAAGCAACAGTGATTTTCACTACTGGAGCATTTCATATTGCTTTAATCTCTTCTCAGACTCAGAATATTCCTCCTGAGCCTGCTGACTTCCGCTGCTTCTGAGTTTATTTTAGTGCCTCAAGTGCAAGATCTCATCTTAATTTCTGGCTGAGACCATGTCCAAGATAAAGTTTCTTCAATATCCGGGGCCCCAAAGGTGCCACACGAGACAAGCTCACCCCGTAAATCAACCTTGGCTTCCTGAATTACTTCCTTTGGAGAGGAGGATCAGCTGGCTGCTTTGCAGAGAGCACTAAATGATATTTTCTCATGTATTTCTATTGCTCTCAGCTACTCAGGCCAGCTTGTTTCTGTTTATGTATCTCCTAATGCAGATTAATATTTAACTATTAAACTTAAAAAAGCAGATTTCCAAACTGTGTAAGGGCCATTTGGATCATATAACCAATTTCATTCAGCCAATGGTTTATTCCTTAATTCTGGGATTCCTCACACAAACTCATACATGACACTGACTCCTTAAGCAGCATTGCTTCCTCGGTTATTGTGCCATTTCTCACTCTTTTGGAAAGCTCCATGCCACTATTTTCTTTTTGCTCAGCTAGCACTTTCCACTCTAGAAAATCAGACAGGATTCAAAGCTTTTTCAAAATCCCTTCAATGAACTGGCAATTTAAAATATTTGTGGAATGGGAAAAACCAAAAGGAGATTTCTGCTGTTGATTTTTTCATGTTATTTTGATGAAGATTTTTCATTTATAGACAAGAGCGAAACACCAAACAAAATTCCACACAATCCAAACAAAACCACATAAACTTACAGGCCTGCAACAAATACTTCAGGTGCAAAAAAATAAGCCAAGCTCAATATAATTTAAAACAACTGTTCAGTTAATTGTACTAGGTGGATTGTTTATAGAGACAAACATACAAATATACCTACATCAGATGTAGCACTGTAGCTTTTTCCAGGACAGTACTGGCAGTATCTTTGCTCACCAGTCCAGGTGAGTCACTGTGTGTCACCTCTTGCCTCAATCCTTGCATTATCATGACCACAACATTCCTGGCAACACCTGCCTTCCACAGAAAACAATCCCAGGTGATGTAGGAAAATTCAGTGCTGGTGATATTCACACATTTCATCATGTCTTTATTTGATTTACCTCTACCAAAACACCAGGGAAAACAACATTTACATACACATGGGCTGTCACATTTAAGAAACTAATTCTGTAAAGGATAAAATATTGGAAGTGCTGGAGCACAGGCAGAGCCAGCCAGGAATTCTGTGATTTCTTGAGACTGGGCGAGCTCCATATGCACGCTTGAGTTATCCCAGGCTCTCCAACTGACAGCTAAGACTGACACAATTCTGAGCATCCTCACATTTTGCAAAATTCTAGATTTCCTTAAAGCTGGTTCGCTATGAATTGGTAATGTGGTGCCTTTTATTATCCTCGCTGCAAGGGAAAAATGGAGAACTTCTTGGAATGCCACAAACAATGCACTTTGCACTAGGTACAGAAATGCAGAAATACAGAGCCCAGCTCAGCATTTAAATTCGGAAAACCTCCTGATTTACTGCTAAAATTCAAATGAATCACAGGCTTGCTTCTCTTATTTGCCTTCCCTGTAGTTTCATGTTAAGTAGGATTGCATTGCTCACCAGAAGGACAAGAACACACCCTGGAGAACAGAAGTGTGGAGGAGTAAATAATTGAATTTCTTTGCATTGCTTTGAACCTTGACATCATCATGCTGCAGAGTACGCAAAGTTTTAGCACCAAACAGTAAGAATCTGGATGTTCTTGCAGATTAATGGAAATAAAAAGAGAGAGATGCCACACAACATTATTGGTTACCAGCATTCCCTGCCATTAACAGCTCTTTATATGTGCTTAGCTTTGTTGTAGATAACTGAAGAGGGGAAGAATGAAGTTCAAACATCAGAATTTTATCAATACTTAGGAAAAATTAGTGCAGTTTTGAACTCTTGTGAAAGGACTAATTTTTTTTTCTTGAGCAAGTCACAGTCCTCCTGTACCTCACTTCTCTTTCCAGGGGTAAACAGGACACAGGGGAATCTTTTGTGGTGATGTTTATATAATACCCAGCACCATGGTTTCCTAGTGTACTACTGGAACACCATTATTCATCATGAATGTTCACTTTAGAAGAGCAGGAAAGAATGAAAGAAAGAGAGAAAAAGTGTTGGAACTAAGACATTCCAAATAGCTCACTCCTGGCCTCCCCAAACAGGCAGTGAGTGAAGGGGGTTAAAGGCAGCTGCACATTATATGTAGGCAGAAAGAATAAAATAAGTAATAAAACAAGCAAAACAACTTTTAAGTTACACATTTCTTACACCCTGACCGTGCAAGCACATTTTTCTCTCAGAGCCCCTTGCAATTAGCAGAGTGGCTTCAAAGAAACATTCCTTTTGGGCAAATACATAACCTATTCAGAAAATAGCACTGCCAGTAGCTTGCAAAAATAAGTTACTAAGCACAAGTAAAGCAAGAGGCAAAAGCCCTGCCAGTTTGAAAACCCCTCAGCCTATGCTGAATGCATCCATCCATCCATCACACAGCTTCCATCTCTCTTAGCAGTAAATATTGTGTCTGATCTTTCACTTCCCTTTGCATCTTAACTCCTCATCCCCTGCATTCATCCTTTTCATCTCAATTTGTTCACTCTCAAACTGGCTGAGTTTAGAAAAAAGAAAATTCCAGGTAATGCAAACTCAACCATCAGCAGTTAAAAAGAGATTTTCCTAAGTCTGCTGGCTCCCATAGATCAGAAACCAGCAAAAAACAACAAAAACACCACAGGAAACACAAAAAATACATCTATACTGGGTAAGGATGACTTTCTATAAAGCTGAACTATTCAGCAGTAACAATTCTGACATCTGACCAACAGTGGTTAGAATAAAGTTATAAACATACATTTCCTCTGGCCTTTCAGTCAATCATTACACTGCTAGAGAACACATTTTTACCTGAATTTTTACCCAGTGAGCATATAGGTTGTCCAAGTTCTTCCTCTCTCCTTCAAGACTACAAAGTGCAATTTTTCTTTGAAGCCCAGCTTTCTTTTCCTCATGAAGACAGCCTTGAAAATGTGAATTTAAGCAAACTAGCAGCAAGGGCTGGACAGGACATATTTCAGCCTCCTGGTTGCTCAGCCTCCTGCAGAATGAGTGAGGAGGGAGCTCACACAACCCTCTCTTCTCACACTGCAGTGCAGAATACATCACAAACTGTGTGTTTTGAATCACAGCTCACATTAACTTCTCCTCAAATCTCTGCTTTTAGATCCTTAACTACAAGGAAAAGTAACTATTAAGCTGGATTAGCAGGAAGCCCTAGGAAAAAATTTCCAAGCCTAGGAAAGCTAATGACCACATTCAGATGAGAGCTTCGTGATTTTCAGCTGAGCTCTGCCCACAATCACACGTGGAATCTTTGAGACAATTTCCAAGAACTGTCTATAATTTCTTATGCAAATTCTGGGTGTAATTACTTTTCCTACATGCTTCTAGACGCTGAGCTGTGATGTGCAGCACTTTTTGGGACTACACAAACAGCTACAACAAAAAAAAAGTCTCTCCTATCCAGAAACACAAGCTAAGCAGCCTGGTGAAAAAAAAGGAGAATGGATTAGGAGCTGTGAGTCTCCATTGCACAGGAAGAACAGGACCAACCCATTCATTAAAGAATAAAAAATACTTGCAAGGATTTTCTCTCTCTCTTTTTTTTTTTTAAATTACACATAAAAAAAGGAGTATTTTAGGGCCAGTGAAACCAGTAGTCTAAGTAAAACAGTGTTTTTAGCACTAAATCTATAATTGTTTGTAATAAGCAGTAGTAAGAGCATTCAGTTTGTGAGGAAATGAAGGAAACTTGTTTCATTAAGATTACACTATTTTCATTTTCCAAAAGACTCACAAATCAATTCCATTATCTTAAAGTAAGAAGTGGACAAGACACAATTTTGAATTTAGTGATATCAAACTTCTTTAAATTTAAACCTTAGCAATCTGCTCACTGGCCTGTTAAACAAGTGACTCAGTCATGTTCTGAAAAACAGATCACATCATACAAACTACAAAAGAACCTTTGTGTCTCAGATTTTCAGTCCCGTGGGGTTTTGGCCATCATGGTTTAACTGCCTTTCTTTGCCACATGTTGTATCTGCAGCTATTTAGGTTTCTGTTTCTCTTCAGTCCTTCCTCAAAACTCAGCACAAACAGTGGTGATGTGTGGAGTTTATTTGGTATAAATGCAATGCATTACTGCAGTTGGGTAAGCTGGTGTAGGTGTCTAGGACATGACAGTGTTTTTGCTGTTTTATTCTAAAAAAATCCTCTCTCTTATCAGAAATAAAGAATTTAAAGTAGCCTATTTAAACTTTAAGTAGTTTTCCACTTTGAAATAGTTTTAACTGCCATCTTCAAGAAAACTTCTAATTTTGTTGTTTTGCTGGAGTGGCAGAAACTTGCAAGGGAATTCAAAGACCAGGTTGATCAGTAAATCAGTTTGGCTTGGACCTTCAAAGGACCACCTTGCCTTACAGCAAACAGGTTTAAACACCTGATTTTTTAGGTGATAATGAAGTATTTATAGGAAAGCTGCTCCCAGTGCTTTCAGCTCTGCAGTGCTGCCCTGTGTACAGAGGGAATCCATCATTCCTGCAAACAAGATTGAATCTCCCCTCTCCATGCTGTGCTCAGAGCCCCATGATTCTGAGAAAGTGAGAGTGGGAAGCATGTCTGGGGACAGCTGTAGTGACCTCTTGCAAGGCTAAGCACTCAAAATTGAGGAAATTCCAAAGGTCAGGTTGCTCTGGCAACCCTGGGGAAGGGATCAGCAGCCAGTGCTGCACATGCACAGATCAGCAGGCAAGGTGCCCTGATCTTCACATAATTTTAAAACACAGATCAAAAATGCACCTGGACACTTGTGCAAGGTCTTAACCTGAAGGCTACAGCACTGTAAAAGCCTTAATACATAGCTGGTTATAGCAACAAATGGCTGTAATGGTTATTCAGGTGTATACATTTGTTTTAGGAATTGTTAACAAAATTAAAAGCAAGGCCACAGAGAGCTGACATGAAAAATGTAAATATAAAAACAATGAACTGCTCTATTTTTAAATGTTTAAAATATTTCTAATTGCTATAAATGGGTTATTGTTGATAACTGAGGAATTAACTAATCAGCTTTTCTGAAGTCAAGTATCTGAAAGTAAATGCCAGCACCTGAAACAAATTTTAAGTGTTATAAAATAAAACCACACAAATTATGAGCCATGAATATCGTGTTAAGCTTTTATATTTCCTCCTTTAATGTCCTGGATGTTTAGAGGTCGCACACAATTTTTTATCTTTCCCTTCCCCCCAAGCCCTCATCATTCTTGACACATAATTTTCTGGAACTGTTATGACAGGAAATTTTGTATTCCTCTATCAAAGACCTCATTTCAAGTAATTTTCTATGTAATTTCCTTTTTTCTTATCTCTATTGCTGTAAGATCTATGCATAAACACACTGTAGTTAATGGTTAAAAAAGCCACAATATTATAACTTCACAAATGCTCACAAATTACTTAATGCATAGCAGTAATAAGACAAACAAGTGCTTTAAATACATTATTTCTTTTGTTCAGAAAAAAATAGCCTAAATCATTTATTGAAAAATAACAGAAGATAAAAAGGAAATGCACTAATCATAACTGAAGCATAGTCTTTTAACATAATTGTAATTTATTTAGAAAATGCAAGAAAACCACTGCAGCTGTTGTTGTCCACTTACTCTGATCTACAATGAGGATTTGCTCAGTATTTAAATTGTTCTGTTTTGCTTATCATTATTTTAACTACAGTCAGTTCACTGCTCTGAAGTGAAATTCTATAAAGATTCCTATTACAATTATAAAAAGTTATACACCTTTACTATAAAAGCCAAACTTTGAATTTGAAAGTATTGTGAACCTTGAACAGGATTTAAGTGATGAAAATACAAACCTCCTGGAAGAGGTTTGAAACTGAAAGAAAATAAAAAGAAGCTATTTTCTGGCCATTCTACATCGTCACAAGTGTGCCCACCAGCTGCATGTCACCCTGCATGGACTTCAAATGAGAGGCACCAGCACCTCTCCAGCACACACAAAAATAGGATTAAGTGCTCTCTGTCTGGTCTGGACAATTTCATTCCCTGATGAAGCAGAACAGAGGTGTCCATGCCGTTCAGATGAAGTGCTGTGGGCCTGGATGAATCCTGTGATGACATGTGGCTATTCAGAGGTGAAGGATGAGGTCACCAGGAAATACTGTGATTTCCTTTTATTTGTCTAGGAACTCAGTGAAAACTTTATTCCACAGAACCCAAAGTCCATCCAAATGAGTTTGAGTGAGTGTCAGCATTGTTTTTTGTTTGGAATCCAAGTTCTAATCACTTTTTAGAGGTGATTTAATAATCCCCACAAACAGGTCCTCCTTCGAATTCTGGCTGGTAAATCCCACGAGGAGAATATATTAAACTTGAACTAAAAACCTGTTTATCTCTTAAGTACAATTTCCTCTGGAGGTCCCTTTTCCAGCAAGGCTGTGGCAAGTGGTTGGGTTTCTAACTCAGCAGCCAAAGCCATGAACTGAACAGCAACATTCTGCCAGCTCAGGAGAAGGGAATTCAAACATGAATACTTGCCCAACTTTTTAATTGCATTTACTTTTTAATCTTTCTGTGCTAACACTGAAATATCAGTACAGACCCATGTGATAACACATTTAACTTTCTCATTATTTTCCACTGAGCAATAATTGCAGGAGCTCTGGTTAAAAGGAGACTCAGTAATTAATTACACTGGTGACTTGGTGAATTTGAAGAGACCCTGTAGATGCAGTAAACTATATTGTGATGATTAGGCCTTACAATTAATGGTCACCAATCACAAAGGGAAATAATGAATTTACAAACTGATGATGAAGAGAAATAGTTTGATATAAAATAATTGTAAAATAAAAAGTGTATTGATTTGTTGTGGTATGTTGCAAAGAAAATTAACCAAAACCTACAGTCCTATAAAGAAACACATTTTAATAAATTGGTACAATCTGAATAAAAGGAGAAGTAATGACTTGATTAAAGCTCAGAGGGAAGCAATGCCAAAGTCATGCACCTTAAATGAAGAAGGAGCAGATGGATGTGATACATGGTGCTTTCTTTAGAGGAAGTCTCTGTTTGGAGTGCAAGTCACTCCAGCTAATGGACAAGTGATATGCACTGAAAAAATCAAATTAGCCCTTTTTGCTATTTTAGCCAAATAAGGCCAATCATTCAGTGTGCCTAATTGATATAGCCACGAGGGTGGGTTATCAGTGCAGATGTACCAAGGCATGAGAGACTTGGGAACACTGACCTATCTGTCAAATTGGATCAGGCCCAGTGAAATCCAATTTGTTCATCTTGCCTCACAGCCCTCTCCTCCTGCAGCCTGAGCACTAATAGGTTTTGTGCTGCATGGAGAGCCAGCTCAGGCTGCAGTGGGACTTCTTGGCTGGATTCAGCAGAATCAAGCATGAGAGATGTCACCTCTTGGAGCAAGGGGCTGGACTTCTAGAACTGGAAAGTGAAAATCTGTAAATACTTGTAATATATATATTTGTAATATTTAAATATACATTTTAAATATTTTAATATATATGAAATGTTTTTATATATTATAATTATATATTATTTTGTAATATTTTTATGTATTTGTAATATTGTTATACTTTTTAATACATATTTGCATATATCCAGTTCTTACCCTAAAGGAGAAGGATCAATCCAATATTTTACTGATAATAAATGAACAACAGAAATGAGGGCTGATCACAGAGAGAGGATGCTGGTTTTGTATATATATGTATATATATTTGCATTTATACTCAAGTTTCAAAAGTTAAGTAATGCAGATACACATCTCTGGACTTCTCAGTTCTCTAAAATGGGATTAATGCTAATTTTGTGCCTTAAGACGAAGTTTCTGAGGCCAAGAGAAGAGTGTGGCTCTCCTCAGGCCTCATCACAAAAGAAAACATCTTTTTTATCAGCCACCTAAGCTTACATCTGCCATGAAGTTTAACCTTTGAATCCTGCAGATGTCCACAGGATCTGGATACAGTGAATTGAAATAGCACAAGCTCTTAACAATCGATTTTTTGCTGGTTTTGTACAGATGATTTTTCCCATATTTGAAGAGTTCTCAGTCCTGATTTGTTTCATTACAGTCTTACAGACATCCTTTCAAAGGGCTTTTCTACCTTATTTTTTCTCCCACTATAAAGGACAAGAGACCATTCCTGTTTCCAATCCCTGCCCAAACTGCATACAGAAGCTTACTGGATTGAATTAGGGAGAATCCAACTTGAATAATCATTCTGTTCCTCAGTTTCAGACAAATTGGGACAATAACTCTATCCAAGTATAGACTCCAGCAGATCTACTTGGTCCTTCAGTCATGCCAGAAATAGCAAGAAATAGCTCTGGAACACACAGAACATTGGCTAGAGGAGAATGACAACAGAATTAACCTGTCTTTAAAAGGTTTATCCATTCCTACAAAGGAAAATAATAAATAAATATGTAAGTTAAACAACTTTTCCATAAGTAAAGGAATAAATCATGTAAGCCATAAGGCATCATAAATGCCTGAATCTTTTTAGTTTAGAGCTTGGTCACCAGCATAGAGCAGCTGTGATCAGCTGATTTCCAGTGAATAATTCTCCCAACATTTGCTTTGCTTCTCTGCATTACTGCTCTACACCACCAGGACAGCAGAGGGATGGGGGTAAAAGTGATGTCATTTGAAAGTCTGGAAAAAATTAATTCTATTCCTTATTTATCAAGATTAAACCCTGAAATGGTATGGCCCAAACAATCTGAAAAAGGAGCAGGGAAAAGAATATTAAAACCAACCAACCAACAAAAATGAAAGGTGTCTTCTGGCCTCAATTCTTTTTTTCTGGCACAAAACTTAGGGAAAAATATGATTTTCTTAGGCTGTCATATATTGCTATTTAATAATTTATGCCACATATTATGAGGTTATTGTTCCATACCATGAAAAAACACCCAATACTAAACACTTATTTTCATAACCAGGACTCACCTCACAGCTGATAGCTCCTGGGAGAAAACAGACAAACAAACAAACAAACAAACAAACAAACAAGTGTCTAATCTGAAAGTCAATTTAGATAGAGTGACTCTTTTTAAATTCTCTTCCTTTTTCTGAAGAGTGGAACCATCAGTGCACCCCTGACACCCCCAGTGTGTGCAGAGCTGTGCATAAATCACCACAGAAGAGAGACACTGAGCTGCACCTGTGTGCAGGTGATTCCTGAGCTCAGGTTCCATAGCATCTCAAAGCTTGCAGGGGCTAAAAACTGTTATACAATCCTATTTATAAATTATGGTTTGGGACTTGCTTTTCTCTTTCTCTCCTTATACATCTGAGGGAAGTTTAATGCTTCCCTATCTATCTGTTTTGTTAGGTGTGAAAAAATAAAATCCCAGTTAACTTCCATTGGTTAAAATCTTGTTAGAATAAGGTTTTGCATTCAGGATGAGGAAACATATGTGTGATTTTTCCCACTTGCCTAGAATTTTTTTCCACCAGTGTGAACAGTCATTTCAGTTATATCTATCCCATATTCATATTTACAATTCTGTGTATCTCAGAGGTCTGTTAAAGCTTGCACATTCACAATAAAGTGAAGACTCATATGAGGATGCAAAAAACAAACAAAGCAAACCCTAGTGACTGTTTAAACTAAAAATCCTGGATAAGGATTTAACCTGGTGGTGACATTTAAAGCCCCTATCAGTCTCTGGACAGAAAACTTTTCTAGAAGAGCAGGAAGAAGATCAGCAACAAGAGCTGATGTCATAGTCTTCATCACCAGGGAAGAAGGCTCAGCTTGGCTGTCACTATTTAGATTTATAAAGCTTTAGTGAATTCTTTCCCACTGTGCACAAATGAGATCATGGCCCTGCCCTGACACTCCTTTAAGGAGCTCCTACTGCATGGTGTGTGAGCACAAACCCCAAGGCAAAATAAAAATTATGTATATTTTTATGTAACACACCTATTTTTCTACATCTATATGTGCATGTGTTTGATGTAGTTATATATAATCCAGCTAGCCAGAAGACTCGGTGAAAGCTTTTTTTAAAGACACAGAGAAATAAAAAACTAAAATATGAAATACAGAATGTTACCACATGGCTGAGGATGTGTTTAAGTTACCATAGAGCATTAAAGCAAAGTAAATCTCTCTTACTTCAATATTCACCTGTCTGAGAGGAAATTACAGGGCTTGTTTTGCTTCCTTTATTTTACTTTCTCCACACAGTTATTGAACCAGAGTGTTAACAGTGAAATCTGCATGTCAGAGAACTTATTAAATTGAGAGTAATTATTAAAAAGTAAACCAGACATAGTTAAATAACAGGAGAGCAGGGTGCAAAATAAAGCATTGTTGTACCTGCAATGATGTCATCCATTTGCTCCAAAGCTGCTTCCAGCATGTGACTGGCATCAGAAGCCATTATCTGGGATTTCTTCAGATCTTTACTCCCTCTACTGAAAAGACAGAATAAACCATATGTATTACACTAAATAGCCTGATGGCAAAATATATTTCACTGTCACATTATACATGAGGCTACACAAACAGAACCCATGCTACAGCTCAGTAATGCAGCCTAGTAACAAGAAAATTAATAAAACTGTTCCTATTCTTTATAGATAACTTGGGAGTTCTGATTCATTTTTTGGAAGAGATTTTACCAAAACAGTCAAATGCAAAAAAAAACAAAAACAAAACAAAACCCAAAAAACCCCCCAAAGAATTTCAAGTACTGGAAGCCTGAGATTCTCCTGCTCCTCATCCTTAACAATGGTTTCCTAATTTCAAAGTTCAGTGCATTTCAACCTTTTCCTCCGTGAGGGAAAAAAAGACGATTGACTAAGGCTCAATGAAGGAATGAAGACATGGGGCAAAACATGTCTAGCCTATAAGCAGAAATCTGTAGAAACTCTGCTTTTTGATTGTTGTCTTAAAAGTAAAGACAATTCTGAACAGTTTTTACTCCTCTCTTCTAAATCCCCATTCAATCTTTCTACCACCTCTTTCATGACACAGAAAATCCAATTCTTTCTGTTCAAATAACCAAAATGTCCCAGGTATGAGTTCTCTAAAGTTCCTGCTGCTACTTTAAAACAGGATTAAACACATTCATGTCACCACCTGACATTAGGGATAACAAAAATCCAGAAAAACCTTCCAGAATGAGTCTCTGCTTGTGAGCTGGTGTTGCTGGACTCTAAGTCGAGCAGCAGCTGCTGCTGCCAACAGATGACATTTCAAAAGGGAGAAGGATTTCTGCAGTCCATTTCACTGCCAGTGAAAAAATCCCCTCTGGAACGAGGCCCTTTTGCACATCAGTCCATGGCTGGAGCACGAGGGCAGCGCCCACGCAGAGGGAACAGGGATGGCTCCTGTGCATGTGGCTCACAGGGCTCTAACACACAGCTCAGAGCCCACAGAGGGTCACAGCAGTTTCATTTCTTCTCCATGAAGGCTGCAATTCAGTCTTTTTGGCCCTCAGCCTTCCTTTACAGCAAGTTGGAAGAGCTGTGATTTGAAACTGTTCCATTTTAGCAGCTATCACCTGTCTGACAATGGACAGAAATATCCTTAAGTCACTCAGGCTGTGGATAAGTGTAAAGGCAATGTGTTTGTGGGGCTTATTATTCCAATGTTACTGAAATGCCACTGATATGTGTTTATCATGGCATTACCTGTGCTAAGAATTCAAGTAGTTCGAATTGAAACAAATATTACACTGAAAATCTGTACCATCAAACCAAAATTATTTTCTTCTCTTGGAAACTAAGAATCCTGAGACATGTGCTTTTTCTCCATGGTGCTGGTGAAACATACACAAAGAAAGCTAATTTATTAAGGACCTCAGTGTTCTCAGCATCCTGTGTTGATTCCAGTTAAGGTAGATAAGCCCAGGATCCAGAGAGACAGTTGCAGGAATGAGTCAGAAACTGCAATGTTCTACTTTGAACTCTGCCATTTATGGCTTGTCACAGTGGGTAAGCCAGGATTTAATTTCAGATCACATTGATCTGAAGAGCAATGTGAGAATGCCTCATCCTTAGTGTCACCCAAGGCTAAGATTAATGCAAATTAATGGGTGGTTTTGGTCCCTCAGTTTTTTTTTGTCAAAATAATATTTTAAGTACAAGCAATGCTAAAATTAACCAAAGTACATGTCACCCAAATATGCCATTTAATGGCACTGGAAATAACAAATTGTGCTCAGAATAATCTGTAAAATCATTAAGTCAGCTGATATAAACTTGGAATTTCAGAGTGCTTTCTTTCACAGGTGAACTTTCCAGACACGTCCCCCGATCCTGCTGCTTCCATTTGCTGGATTTTGGGAGACTTCCACCTTCTGCTGCCACATCCCAGGCCACCAAAGACCTCTCAGCTGCAATGATCCTCCTGCCTTGCAGTATTTCCTCTAGTTCAAAGCAGCAGGATAATCACCCCAGTGTCAGGAAATCCACCCACAGCAAACAGGTGCCAGAGGGGCACCCAGGCTCCCTGTGCCACCAGCCCCCAGGAATGCATGGCCACCAGCTGTGCTGGAAATCAGGGCAGCAGTATCACATTTTAATCTTCTTTTTTCTCTGCCAGAGTCGGCATTAAAAGCTCAAGAGACAGAGTTTTGTGTTCGGACTCAGATGTTTATTAATTCTTATCTACGTTACAGTGAGTGCTGCAGCACTTCTAGCTAACAAGCCAAAAATTGAGATTTATTTCTCTCTCTCTCTCTACAAGGCCTTTCAAGGTTAAATTGTTCAGTTAAGGAAAGCCACCTAAATTATTTTTACTTTTAACCCAGTAACCAAACACCCGTGGCCTGCAATGCAGAATTTTCTGTATAATTACAAAAGTACCACCCAGACCCATGAAGAAGAAGGTGAAAAAGAAAGAAACCTCCACCCTAAAGCCTTCATCTTGCTCCATATATATTACTATACTCTAAAACCCTGAATTCTAAATTTTCCACCCTGGGACATTACACACTCCTATTAGAACTACACACCAGTGATTCCAGTTCTATCACTCAATTTTGGAAACCTTCTCCATGGCCTCAGGTCAAAAGCAATGTTTTCTTGAGGGTCAGTGTCTGTCAGCACAGAAAGTCCAAAACTCTCAGTTTCCAGGGATCCAACACAGGAGATTTCTGGCTCAGAGTTAGAAGTCAGAAAAAGAGTGAAAAACTCGAAATATAGCATAGAGTTTCTATTTGTAGGTTGCACTCCATGCTTTTATTTGTGATGGAAGTTGGAACAGCACACGGCTGCTCAAACAGGAAATGCAGGACTACATTTCTTGTTAACATCTGATACAGAATTTCATCATTTGTAGCGACAAAGGCACAGAAAATGCTGATACACTGCATTACAAACTTGGCAATTCACTGATGGAAAAACCTCCCTTCAAAGGCTTGGCAAAATCCAGAAAGTTTTGCTGAAATACTCCACCAGGAGTAAATTTTCTATCTCCTCCCCACCTCCACAGTCAGCCTGTTTTATCACCTGTACCCACAGTGTATTTGCTGCTTAACTGCATTAAGCTATAGCAAAACCTGCTGATCAAACAAGGATTTATTAATAAAAGCAATGTTCTTTGCTCTGCAGAGATAATGTAATATTACTTGCTTGACATCTTTTTCTAGACAGACCTGTTGCTTGTGCTCCAGGCAAGTCTCACTTTCCCAGACACTCCCTTCTTAGAGTTTGGCTGTCCTGAGCAATATTATGAAAAGAGCTTTTTAGATCTCCTGGGCTTTCAGCTACCATTTCTGATCTAATTCTATAGAAATAGCTTCAACGGTGAAATATTTTTAAAATATTATTAATTAACAAGACACTTGTTACAGTCCCTCAAACAGGAACCATCTATTTGCTGGTATTTTAACTACAAATCTTTTTTACAGTTTTCATTCCTGAATTTCATCAGGACATTCATGCAGGACATTCATGACTTATTTACTTATGTAAATATATACACATATTTAAAAATAAACAAATTTCTTCAGCTTTGGTAAGGACTGAACAAAAGCTACCCCTCACAATACAGTACAAGCTTCAATATTAGCAAATTCTAACCATTAGGATTTATTAGATTAATTCATATGCCAGCAAAATACAAGAACCAGGCTACTCACCTTCTCAGGTCTCTAGGAGGAAAAGAATTTACTTTTTTGCCTGATTAGTAAAAATTCCTTGCTATTAATAGCCAAAGTTTTACTGTTATGCAGACATAAGTCTAAATTATTATCATCCCTTCTAAGCCACATGCTCGTACTAATTTAGAGCCCAGCCCACAGAGATATTGCAACCCTGTTTGTTATAATTGCCTAAGTGATGAGATCTTCCAGGAAGTGCAGACAAAGCAAACCAGTCTGAATTCCTGAAATTTATTTTGCTAAACTAGTTTTACACTCTAAGTCTGTCTAATCTGAGATTTGCATTTCAAATAAAATGAAAAATCTCTGGTAGAACTATAGTGCTTAGAGGCAATATCCCTTGCAAATTTCTTAACCTACATCCTTTATGTAAAACTACAACTTACAGTGTCCAAAAGGAACATAATATTTAACAGACACACTCACTGTGAGCAAGATGTCCTCCAGAATTATGGAAAGCCTTAATTAAATTTGAATCTTTCATGGCTGGCTTGAACCAGCAGCTAGCCAGAGGTAAGAATATGAACAATATGAACTGAGGCAACTCAGATGCTTTCCCAAGGTTGTTGATAATGATGAGGTTACCAACTTTATCAATTAGAAGGGGTGTGGCTTTTGACAGAAACTCCAGAAATCCAGATCTTGTCTGTGGCCTGCAAATTCCTCTTACATTTAGCAGAAACACATTATAATTAACTACCGCCACTTTTTTTTTTTCCCTAGGATGAATAAATACACGTTTGTAAACTGTTTAAATACTCAATTTGAGTATTACATTGCTTTGTACTTAATGACATAATGAAACATCAAGTGCCCCAGGAGTCCTCCAAGCTTTCCCTCAGCTGCAAGGTGACTCCTGCCCTGGAATGCAGAAATGTGCCCAACTTCCACCCCCTCTCTTCCCCACCCTTCTTGTCCCCCAGCCACGGTCTGTGCAGCATCCAGACAGGAGCAGAGTCACTGATTCATCTCTCCAGCCCATGGCACCATCAGTCACAAAAGTTACAAATTCATATTTGATCCCTTAGAACCTGCTGTGACTCTCTAATGAAGATAATCCTTAGTCCTGACTAACAATCCAGGGAACAGAATCATTTCTGATGGTCACTAGAACGCTGCTTATGCAGGATCCTCCAGGGCTCTCCAGCCAGAAATCCAGGGATACCTTCCAGCAGTTTTCCAGTGACTAAAGGGGTTACAAGAGAGCTGGAGAAGAACTTCTCACAAGGGCAGTGGTGACAGAACAAGGGGTAAGAGTCTTAAGCTGAAGGAAGGTAGGTTTGCATGCAACATCAGGAAGAAATTCTTTACTGTGAGCCCCTGGCACAGGGTGCCCAGAGCAGCCGTGGCTGCCCCTGGATCCCTGGAAGTGTCCAAGGCCAGGCTGGATGGGGCTCTGAGCATCCTGGGCTGGTGGAACACATCCCTGTCCACGGCAGGGGGGTGGAACCAGATGACTTTTGTGGTCCTTTCCAACCTGAACCACTCTATGGGGCTGGCTTAAATCTCATTGATTTCTTAATACAGACAGTACTTGCTCTATTTCCCCTCCATATGCTTCCCTGCAATAGGCAAAAAGGTTAAAATCCTCTTCTTTCACTGATTACCCATTCTGTGATAAGTAAAATCAAGGCTATTTCAGAGGGTTTTTAAAGAATAGCTAGAATAGGAATGAAAAAAACAAGTTTCTTTTCAGCTGGAAAGTGTAAAGTGCCCACACAAAGGCAGAATGGGCAGCTCTAAAGAGAAATATAGATCAGCCAAAGCTGAACAAAGACCTGATAGCAAATTACTCCAGGGAGGTGACAGGACTGCTAAAGTCTCTATTGAACATGTTGCTGGGGGTTCTTATATGAGGGAATATCCTTAAGTGAAGCACAGCACCTTGGCACTGTAAAACCACCAGATTTGTGATGAGTCAGAGCATAAAGAGCATAAAAATCATAAAGCTTTTAAGCATAATATGCTAAATAATTTGATTTAAAATATGAAGGGAACAGAACATAGTTAAACTTACTGCATTATGAAGTGGCAAAGTCAAAGCCAAACATTGCTTTTCAAAAATAAACCCATTAAGTTTGCTAATACAAGTCTGAATTTCAGTTCTGGGGGGGAACAGACGGTGAAGCAAAAAAGAAAGCCTCCTTTAAAAAATGCTAGATCTGACTGATACTTGATGCTCAAAACACAGATCACCTCAGAGCAACTCCTCCACGGGCCTGATGGATATTGAGTTACAGTTCCTGCTGGTACCATAACCAAATTTCCTGACTCATGTTTGCACAAGGTCTCATCCTTACACAGAAGGGATGACGCTGACAGAATGGCATGTGCAAAGTGAGCTCTCTTCAGCTCCTCTCTGTAACACTTCCAGCAGCTGCAGGAAGCCCTTCATTCCTCAGTGGTGCTTTAAACTTGAAAAAACTTTTATGGAGTCCATAAAAACTTGAAAAAAGCCCTTCATCATTTAATCATATTGTTATCAGATATAGGAAGTTTTCTGTGTTATGCACAGTATAAAGGAAAAATGTTATAGCTTCTGATTTTGCAGATCTTAAAACCAAAGTTGCATTAATTGTTACTGTATTAAGTCCAAAAATTATTTTAATTTTACTAAAAATTAATTATTTTAGTTAACCTCTGTCACCTAACTAGTTCCAGTTGCTAAATAGTTTGGATATAAACTTCAGCTGAAGAAAACACTACTTAATAAACACAAGAGGAAAGTTTCTGAGCCAAAATATGAACATTTCTCCTCTTAAAATAAACACATACAAAAGTCAGATTTGGTATTGCAGTTCACATCTAGTTCAGAGAGTTTTACAACTAAGAAGAGTTAGAGCCTCAAAATGTCAACATTTTAAATAAACTCTTTTTTTAAAAATTTTTATTTTCCTTCCAATCTCACTGGCCTCAAGGTCACAGCTCCAAATTTGCTTCCATGAGGGTCAACATTACAACGAGGTCTTTGAAGTTACTTAGATCCAGCTCCAGTGCCTGGGAAACTGCTCAGACCACACCTTCCCCCCCACCCCCATGTCATGAAAGTAAATTCATGCTCTGGTAAATTGAAAGGTGAGGAGTTACAGCAAAGTAAACACAGAATTATGTCATGCCCAAATTAACTCTGCCCTAGAGTAAAGCAGAGGACAAACCCTTGGCAGAAGTGGGGAGAGATTAGGTAGATATGATAAGCAAAATTTTCAAAGCCAGCCTCTGCAAAACTCCTGAAAATTTAGACAAACTAAACAGTGCTAACACAGGGCCAGAAGATCTTGTATCTCGAAGAAATGCATGGGGGTCCCATTTTCAAATCTTCTCTGTTTCTTCAGGGACTTGATGCACAGAGAGGATCATTGGAAAAATCAGCTGCCTTGCCAACAAAGAGCAAACACTCCTTGGGCAGAGTTGGTGGAGCCCATGCAGCCCTTGGAATTCTGATTTTTAGAAATTCTGCATTGCTGATTTTTGGAAAAATGCCGCTAGAGAATCACATGATGGCACAGGTGAAGGTGTGGATGCTTCCATGCAGAGTAAAATGCAGGAATCTTGACAGAAACAACTCACCCTGGAGGTTTAGAAGAGTGGAGAGCACTAAATGCTCCTTAGCATGGCAGACACTGGACTGGGTGAGGATCAGTGCAGGGGTTGGCACCAGGGCATGCTGAGGTACCCAAGAGGTGTTTTTCTTCAGCAGAACCTCAGAACAAAGGGCAGGGTTGGTGACCTAGAAAACTGCAATCCAAAGAGGCAATTCCCATCCACAAGATATCTAAGGTAAAAAACCTGAGGTCTGGGTCAGACTGCGTAGAGAAACAGTTCAACACAACCACAATGAAGAAAAATGTTTCTTATTAATATTTATTATTACAAAACTATCTACTCTTGGGTTACTCTGATTATGAAGCTCTGTCCTGAATTTCCCTCAGCTTTACAAATGTGACATGAAGGCTCTTGAGAAGTCTAAACTCAGCTTTAGATGTAAAGGCTAAAAATGTGTATTAAAAAGTCAACTTCTTGACTTTGCAAAACTCATCTTCATGTGGGTTTTTCCCCCCTTTGAAACATTCTGTGCAGCAATTCATAAATAAAGGGAAGCATCACTAGGCTGGTTGAATATTACCCAGCCTGCATCTGTGGGTACAAATATGCTGAATTCATACTAACAGGAACTGACAGTATCAAGCACTTCTGTATAAATTGAAGCTTCAGTAGCTATTTTGGGGGAAGTGTGTGTGGGAAACAAAGAAAAGAAAAACATACTTCTGCTAGAAACAGCAAATTCAACAAAAATGAATCCGCTTGGATTAAAGGCACTAAAGTGGGAACAGCAAATGGATCACTGTGAAAAGCACCATATTCCACATTACTCAGCATATCAACAAAAATACAAATTTTAACAGCTGTTCCAGTTTAGTGCCTGTGCTTATAAACAAAACATTCCTATATAAATTTCCTCCTGAAGATTATGGAAAATATCTTTGGGGAAAAAGCCATCTTCAAGTTTTTCCCTCTTTCTCTGCCTCAAGAACAGGTGTAACTGTTGTCCCCAAATATTCACCTGGTGTGCAAGAGACAAACCCACAGAGCAGAGTTGCAGATGTTGCTGAGTTGGCTTTGCTACTTTCTTCCTTATCTTGGGAATTCTGCCCAAAATCCCTGTGGCCTGAAAATTCTGCATTCTTTGGGCCCACTCTCAGTGGTTCATCCTTCTCCTCAAGCTTTGTTAAGTTCCCCCTAAATCTGAGATCACTGATCATGTCAAGCCCTAAACTTTTAACAAGACAGTTCTGTGGACAAGTAACTCATCATTCCAACATCTGGACATCATAACCAAGAGGCAAAAAAATTCCTCAGGGCAGGTAAAACCTTGATTTTAAATGACATCTTTTGTTGGTTTTGCTCCTCCATTATTCAGAATGTGGGATATCTTACTCCCTGCAGAACTGGCCAACACTAAGAAAGTATCTCTATCAAACCCTGTGCCCACACATGGATTTTAAATCCCAGCCTTTTATCATAATTGCTTTCCATACTTAATGGAGTAACATAATTTTCTAATTTTGAAAAAAAAAAAGGCATTATACAGATAAGCAATGCTGCAATACAGACAAGAGTAACTGGACATCCAAGAGCAACATTTAATACTTTTAAGATTCACAGAGGTGAGAGAAACACAAAACATCCCCCAGCTGAAGAAACATTATTACAGGTGGTGAGAAGAACCCTTTATCCTTGTTTTTCCAGTGAATCCTAGAAGAAAAGTGAATACCAAGGTGCCTGGAGACAGATCAGGCATGCACTGACATCAGAGGCTGACTTTAGAGGGGAGCAGAGCAGCCCACGATGAATGTGTGCCTCCTCAATGACCTGTTTGATGGAGGAGCTGTGTTTGCTCACAGAAACTCATATTTACCTAGGGAAGGCTCCCCAGGGATTCACCTCCCTGAAAACCCACTCAAGTGCTCAGCTCTTGTATTTCACACTCATCTGTGTGCACTGGCACTGTTCTGACTCTATCACCACAAGTAAAACAAGTTAATAACAAGATGATAATTAAAAAAAAAGGTAATTGTATGTCCAATTTTGAATAGCTGGGGAAAATGTTTTTTAGGCTTAAAAAGAGTTCTGAAGTGCTCATTGTGCTGCTTCCACAAAGTGGATGCTCCTATGGCACAGGAGACACAAGAGATCCCAAAATTCTCCTGTCATATATTGCATCTTTTAGCACCAACTGTGAGAGGTGTTCTCATGTTCTTACCATCCACAAAGCCCATCATGCAGTGTCTGCCAACCATTTCAAGGTATTTATTCTAAATTCTGTACAAATGTAAAACAAATATGTTTCCATGTCAAATCATCTTGCCAAGGGTAAGCCAAATCAATGTAAATTTCTCCTTATACATGATATGAGGGACTGAAAAAGAGACAGGAAAAAGCAAAGCCCCAGTTCCATCCATCAGGAATTATTGAATTTGCAGAACTCTGAAAGCGTGTGTCATTTCCAGATAGACACTAATTGCTCAGCAAAACTTTCACTGAGCCTCTGTTTATGAATCTCTAAAGTTTCCATATTCCAGTTCAGTCATTTTGACTCACAGATTTGCTAAGACACTCAATTCAGAAAGCTTTTGGAAGTTTTGCAAATCAACTGAATGCAAGACCTGAACCTAGGAATGGAGCTATTCATAAACTCAGAGCTCTTCTGTTTTTATGTACATATTTACAGCTGAAGTTCAGGAGGCTGTCACTATATTTCATCACTGGGGTTTTGTTCTCTGAATTCCCATTACTTTTAGGGCATGAAAACCCCACAAGTTAAACCATTATAATGAACATGCACAGGATTGCTCAAGATTCCTTTCCAGAGAAGTATTTTGATAAGTATTTAACTACTTGAACACCAACACTGACACAAAAGGATTTGCCAAAAAAATAGAACTGTAGCTAAAATTCTACTACATGTTACTTCCAGTCCCAAGAACTCTTCATTATGGTTGAAATAAATAGAAAAATTACAAATGCTATAATATAACCGTAGCCAAAACAATACATTTTTATAAAATCAGCCAAATTTTACTGCCTCTGAAATAAATAGACACCTTTGTAGGAACATAGCAGAAATTTGGAAAAAGAATTCTTACATTACTTTAGAGGGCCTGAATGTCACCACAGCAAGGCCAGAAGTCATAAAGTGCACTGTCGAAACCAGGAATGACACCTGGGGCCAAGCTGAATGTCAGGCTTTTTTTTTTTTTAATACATCCCATCTTGCTCCAGAGTATTTCATATTGAGACTCAGAGCAGCTTTTTGGAACTCTTTGAAAGTCCTGCTACTCATATCTGGTCTGTGAATACACCTGTGGAGTTTCCTGAGGTAATAACTTAATAATGTATTTTAATGCTTGATAACAATGCCTTTTGTGAACTGCTTATTAATACAGCCACAAAATGAAATTATTTCAGGCTAATGACTTGCAAAGTCCTTTAATCCCTAACAGCTACCAGCTGATTTGCCTGCATGAAAAGTTTCTCAGAAGAGTCTTGCATTTGGGGCCACTTGCATGAAAATCAAAATTAAATCTAGACAAAAGACTAAAGTATTGAAATGACCATCTGTTGGAAAACATTATCTTTTGCTTCTATTTCAGGAGAGAAAAGGGAATCAGAATTCACTATCAGTTCCTTCCGTTTATTTAATTTTCCAGAAAATGGATCAAAGTCTGCTTCCATGTCAGTAATTGTGGCATCTTTGTACTCTTCTATTAAATTTGCAAGGAAAATTCGATTTGCTGTTATATAAGAGAGATTTAGTCCCCTTTGTTTCAGTTGTTTTCAAACCTCCAAGTGGAAATATTCAAGACAGTTTCATTAATTCCAAAATAATATAGATCCTGTCTGTTCCTACTTGAAAAGAAGAATGTGGTCAAATTGGCAAACACTAAAATACAGTTCTGTCATGAAGAAATGTTTCCCCTCTATTAGTGTTTATTGATAAGGGGTAGTTTTGTTTCAAGACTGTGCTGTAAACACGTACATGTAACATTTCTGTTTACTTATTAGCTAAGAAAAGCAAATAAAGTACATTTACAGCGAAATGATATTTAAGAGCATTCTGCCTGGCAAACTGGGCATTCTGCCTAGCATGGCACTTTTATCAACCTCTACTCATTTGGAAGCTCTTCTTCCAAGTACCCAAATCTGGGTTTCCAAAGGAAGTGAGCAGCTGCTACTCCCATTTGCAATTAGTCCTGGATAACCAGAAGCTTTGATTAAATAAAAACTACAAATGGCTGGTGGATCCCAGCTAAATTTTAGAGTATGAATTCCTTTTACAACAAACCATTTATCCTGAACACAAACTCCTCTCCCCATGCTAAAAAAAAAAATATAAAAAGCAGTTTTCTAAATCTGCCCTTTGCCAGTTAAGTGAGAAGCAGCTGCTCTTCACAATCTGCAGAGGAAACTGAAGATGCCACCAAGTCTCCTCATTAAAATGGAGAAGGCAATCAAGGCAAAACAGATTTGGAGCTTAATTCTTGAAACAGTTTACTAATCCCTAGCCTGTTTTACAATTATTATGAAATGTTGCACACACTGGGCATAGTATGGGTGAGCAACTCTTGAGGGTAATTCAGCATTTTTCACAAGAGAGCAACACTATGCTCAGGCCACAACAGACCTTCTTGCACAAAAGCTTGTTAGAACAACTTCCCTTTCTTTTCGTGACAAAGGTTCTAATAGGATTTTCTTTTTATACATGCAAAATCTGCCAAAGCAGACTGAAATTTGTACTTTACAGTTTCAGGTAAAATTTCTGCTTTGCATGCATTCAGCTTTCTAAATTGAAGAATGTTTTAATTCAAGAAATATTTAACTAGCCATTTATAGTGCCTGTGACTGCAATTTTCAGGTTTAATATAATCTGTACTAATACTAAAATACTTTGTACATATATTTCTATTTACTGTACAGGTACTTTTATTTACAGAAGAATATTTCAAGAAAAGAGAATATTGACTTCACTAATTTTGCTTTTTCTTTTCTTCAGATGTCATGAACATGCTCTTTAAGAGAATATCCTTAAATATATTAAAAAAAAAATCCATATCCTACTTTCATAAGTGGCTTGTGCTTGTTTCCTATCTATCCACATAAAACAGGTTATCTCCCCAAGGTCTTTGCTAGAGATTTTTATTTTTTTGTCTGGAGTGAAACATCAGAATTCTTCTGTTTGGGAGCTGACTGGATTATGTTCATTAGTTTATGATCATCCCAGAAACACACTCATAAATCTTACTGCAGTGCCATTAGAGTAAGATGGTCTGATTAAAGTTTATTAAAGCAGATGCTACCATCTGCACTGTAGAGGAATAAAAATATGATTCACTACATTCAAAAGACACTTGGCAAATATCTTCCCCTCTCCAGATAAGATTTCTGAAATAAAGTTTGGGTTGAAAATAGTGCAAATTTGAAATTAAATTACTTTTTTTTCTTTTCGTATGAGCAGTGCATAGAGAAGAAAGGAGGCAACCCCAGGCAAGTCAGCTCTGAATGCAGAGACCAACCAGACTTGTTTTCAGAAGAGGAAAAGGTGAAACAGGAGTTACCATACTGTAAGTGCTGGAAATCCAGATCAGAATGCAACAGCTTAGATTTATCTTCACTGATTAACTGCACACAATCTGCTGATCTTAAAGAGCAGGAAGACCTGAGCAGCAAGTGAATCATCCTCTATGAATATTCATACCCTTTATGCTGCTCTAACCAAAACAATGCTCACAGTCAGCATTGGATGAGCAAGACTTGGAACAGGGGCATCCTTTGGACCTGTCTTCTTCTTGGCTTTGAGCATTCAGTCTGATTTCACCCCTCCAAACTAATGCAAGGTTTTGTTGAAGGAGAATCAGCTGATCTGTTTTCTCCAAATTCACATCTGCTTCAGGAAACCACCATCAATCTACCACCATTTCCTTGGGTAATATGCCAAAGGCTTCCCATACAATCACCAACTCATACTTGCAACTTTTTGGAAGTCAGATCCATTATTTACCATTCCTTGAATGACACATCCTACCTGGTCACATCAAGTTTCTTATCTTTACCCCTCTATAAAAGTGCTCTATTTTAACCTTTATTCAATCCTCAACTTTTATCCTCAGTTACTTCAGATTTAACCTGGAAAATTTGACTAAACAGAGACACAAAATATATTTTATATATCACATACACAGAGTTGATAAAACCACTAATGGTTCCCCATTTGTTTGTTGGTGATCTGAGAGAGAAATGATGCCCTGTCTTAGGCATTTGAAGACACCAAATTTTCCTTTTTGATCAGTATGAAAATATACAGCTCTTTCCCCTCAGCAGGGTTCAGTCATAGGTTTTGCAGAAATACTAAACCCACACAATAGCCATAAAATCTCACTTTACAGGTTATGAAATCAGAGTTTAAGATCCAGGTTGTGCATGAAGTCCTCTAAGCCACCACACTGGAACTTGGCAGATGCACATTATAAACACAAATTGACCTAGGCTGGCAACAGTGCCATAAGGATTTACTTTTTATGTTTGTTTCAGAAAAAAATTATCCTTGTAATTTAACTGCTTTGTTCTCTGCATCAATGAATTGCCAGATAAGAGCAAAGTGAACTATTGAGAAGTGGTTTTATAGCAAATAAACACATGAAGACGGAAACAAGAGAGGTAACTGTAATGTCACAAGGTCAGAGAGACCTGAAATAAAAATGTCACACTAAAACATATCAGCAGAAGCATCTAGCTACAAGAAAAAAAGCACCTTTGTTTTGTTGCTTAGTGTGCATCTGTGTAAAAGAAGAACTAAAATGTTGTAAAGGCGTGACAGGGAGAAATTCAACCTGCCCCAGGTTACCAAAGACATCACCTCAGAGCTCGTGCTTAGACAAAAGTAAGGAACAGAATGAGCAAAGGTGGGACTCTCAGTTTCTTCAGCTTCAAAACAAAAGGGGACTTGAGAGCACTGAACAGGCAAAATTAAATTGGGGAAAATTTAAAGAACTTAATTTACTGCTCAAACTTTCCAATTCTCAGAGTGTTGACTGAAGCAAAGTTATTTCATACACATCTACAGAACTCTGGTGAGTGTCCCTCCAGGGACATCCACTGCTGCTAAACCCGCTCCAGCAGCTTATGAGATTTTCAAGGTTATATCTAAAGAGATTGAAGTGATCTCTGGGGATGAGATGGCAAACAGGAATGATAAACATCTCCAGAGACTGGAATGATGCCACCTCACTGATAGAAAAGTGACTTCTGACTGTCCTTATCCACTGTCCTGAACAATGTCCTCTTCTGCTGCATTGCTATTTCCACACCATTGGGTACTTCTGGAAAACACAGAAAAGCCTTTCTTTGTACAGCATGTTCAATGGTTTTGCACCTACACTGAGTGATCATTATAATAAAATACATTTCCTTATTCATCATTCTCTGCTTTGGCAATCTAAATCATCACATTATAGACTTCTAAAGCAAGCAGGAGGTTTCATCTTATTGCTGTAAATGTCTTTTCTGGGGAAGGGAGCAGGAGGAAGGTGGATTTTTTGCTAATAAGCAAAGCCCTATGGAGGCCGTGCTTTACCTTTGTGAGCACAGTCCTTTGTTTACCTTAGCAGGTCAGGGCTGCCTGAGCTCAGACAAATCCTTAGCTGTGGGGAAAATGAGCTGAGCTCCTGGGCTGCCTCTGAGCAGCCTAACAAGAGTGAAAGCAGTGTCTGGGGATGAGTGACTTGTGGGTTTTGTGGGAGTTTGTTTGTTTAGAGGAGAGAGACAAGAAGGAGGCAAACAGGAAACAAGCTGGGTAAATGAGGGCTGGAAGCAGAGCTGCACATGGAACAGCAAGAGAGGTGGCACATGGAACAGCAAGAGAGGTGGCTCGCTGTCTCTTGTTCTGTTTCATTTCCTCATCTTGTGCACTCATAGGACATTGTCCCTCTGCCTTTCCTGCCTGTTTGCTGGCACTCTCAGAGTGTTGAGGGAAAGTGGTTATTAAGGTCTCCACTCTACTCTTGTCCATCTGTTCTTTTCCCATCGTCCATTCACATTTTGCTGCCTCAGAGCTCTTGGTCTGTCTGGAGAAACCCTGACTCAGAGTAACAAGCACGACAGGAAAAATGGGAGAAGGGATTCAAGAACCCAAAAACACTTCTGTGGTCTGTGCCTACACCAAAACATTCTCCCTTTGTTTACACACACACCAACCCTGATCACTTTTCCACACTGCTGGTACCACGTGAAGAAAGATGAAGTGGGATCAGATGCAGGATGAGTGAGAGGAAAATAACCCTTATTATCTCATTCCTTCCCCACCTCTTCCTGCCTTCCCTGCTTATCCTCTCGTGCATGGGAATGAAATCAGGATGGTAGCAGCAGTGCCCTCTGCCACCATCCCCTAATTCTTCTGCTTCCTGGGATGGGAGATGAAAGCAGCCAGGGAACCTGGAATCAGGGAACAATGCTCCCAGCCCAGTTCCTGCCATGTTCCAGTCACACAGATCAGCCAGTTTCTGCCCCCTCCCTTTAATTTGGGCTTCCCATAGGGCAGAGTCCCAGATGTGTGACAGATAAGCTGCTGTATGTTTTGTCAAGGTACTTGATTACTACCTGGCTTAGGTAAATAAAGCGTTGAAGTTTTCAAAAGTGATGCTAACATTAGTTCAAAAGAGTTACAAGCAAGTCATGTGTCTCTACAACAGACAAAACTTCAGCAGCCAGTGGTGAGACCAGTCTTGAGCTATACCTCAGCTTAAGTCTTGTTACTGGGGACTTGAAATTAATTTATATATTATAAATTATATAATTTATAATATTATTATACTTATAATAATATAATAAATTATATAATATTTATATTAATATAATAACATACTTTAATTATTATATTTAATTATTATCATTTTTACATATTATTTTTTCCTCTTATTCTGGTACCAAGCTACACCTGTCCTCAAGACAAAGCTAAGGGTCTTTTGAGTTCTCCCTCTGCTTTAACTTACACTGGGTTTCCTTCAGGTTCAAGAGGCCTTTACAATCGTTCTCGACTGGAATCATGATCAAGTGGATGGAAAACTCATATAATTTAAAAAACAGCAACCCATATTTGCTTACGTTTGTCCCAGTTTGACCTTTCACTTTCCTGGTATACCGAGTTTTGCTCCAAGTATTTCTCCATTAGAAAGATGGAGAGAAGCATAAAGATTCATTGGTTTTGAAACAAGTTCATACAGCAGATGCAAGTAAAAATCAGGAACACAGGCAAAGCCAATAAATAAACATGGAAATCTGGAATTCTGCTTTGTTTGCTCTCCCACCTGCTCTTTCCACATCTCTATACAAGTTTCAGAACGAAGTCCTTCATGCACTTGTTCAGATATTCCTCTTTTTTAAAAAAACAACAAAACAACCCCAGAAAAGTGCCCCTCAGTGATTCCCCTCCTTCCACAACCTTAAAATAAAAAACCTGAAATTGCAAACGACCTTTTTGGCCGCGGAAATACAAAGCGCGTGGCACACGCAAACCTTCCACAGCACACATTGCACTGCGCCCGTGTACAGCCAGACCCGCCGCTGCTGACCTGCCAAAATCATACTCTGCATCTTGTCCTGCCCCGCGCCGAGCTGAGCAGAGGGCGATGCACCGGGGAGGGTGGCTCCTCATCCTCCTTGCAAATGCTAGGAGAAGGTATTTTTGTCACAGCAGCGCGACACCGATGGCACTGGGGGATCACCTGGCATCCCCTCATCTCCGTACTGCTCAAACAGCCAGCTTTATTTCCAGCTTCTTTACGCTGAACACCCTTTAAACAACTTTCTTTTCAGCGTGACACCCCACATTACGCTTATTTTATAGCTAAATGTCAAAGCCTGGGGAGGGGAGGAAGGGGGATCCCACCTTAGGGAGCTGGGCTGCAGCTGGGTGTCATCATGGCAGCACCCGCTGAACCCCCTGCCCTAAGGCAAATAAAGCGCTTTATTTACCCAGCCGCCAGCCCAGCTGGGGTTTCGGAGCTCTTCTGGCCGCGAGAATAAACATTTCCCTTCAGGAGCCGCGTATTGAAAAGCGCTGCTGCCGGCGGGATGGAGCGGGGGCGAGGAGCAGCAACAGGCGCTGCGGACAGAGCCACAGCGCCGGGAGGGGCCCCTGGAACACCGCTGACCTGGTCCCGATCCTCCTCCTGATCCCGATTCTGATCCTCCTCTTCCTCCCGATCGTGCCCGCGGTGCCTCCGCAGCGCCGGGACCGCGCTGCGCTCCGAGCGCTCCGGCGGCTGCAGCCGGATCTTCCCCCGCAGCCCGGTCCCGGTCCCGATCCCGGGTCCCGTTCCCGGTCCTGTTCCCGGTCCCGGGTCCTGTTCCCAGTATCGGGTCCCGTTCCCGGTCCTGTTCCCGGTCCCCGTTCCCGATGCCGGTGCCGCCCCCAAGTGACGGCGCCCGGCGCTCCGGCCCCCCCGCGCGGGCAGGTGCTCCAGGGAATTCCTGCGCTCAGGGGAATTCTCTGCGCACCATTCCCCCCTCCCTCGCTATTGCTGGGATTAAGCTATGCTGTTTTAAGAATTTATTTTCTTTTTTTTTTT
>VWZS01008409.1:274531-289484 GCA_013397075.1 Rhabdornis inornatus | reverse complement strand
TTTTTTTTTTTTTTTTTTTGGTGCATTTTCCAACACCCCCGGGGTTTTTCCAAGCTAATACAGGCATCACAGTTATGACTGAGAAACACGCTAGCTACTCCAAAGATTTTAAAATCAGGTGTTTCTCTACTTAAAGCGCCTCTTACCTACTTTAGTTCTCTTGGGGAAAGTAGCAGCACAGGGCGTTTATGTTTTTATAACTATTTCATAACACCCCCCTGTGGACTCCTGCTTAAAAGTCAGCCTCTTTCAGTTCATGGCTGAAAAACTCTCTCGTGCAGGAAGGCTCCAAGTACACAAACATTAAACAAAAACACACTCATAGAGTGTGGCTTTTCTTCTGACCCTGGAATCTCCAGGGTCACTCGTGGAAATACGAAAAGTGCTGCTGGTTTTGGTCCTTGGGAGTTCCCTGGTCACTTGGGGCGCCTGGCTGAGCGAAAATCTGCTAAAATGGTTTCTGTTGACCAAAGGGATCACCTGTGCTGTACTGGCACAGCGCATTCACAGCAGGGCTGGGTGCTTCTGAGGATGTCAGTTTTCTATGGAGCTGGCTAAACAAAAGTAACTACTTAGCAGAAAGGGAGATAAAGAGGTTCCAGACACATAAGCAATGCAATTAACACATGCTTTTCACTCTTAGTGGAGTGGCTGCATTTTGACCACCACAGTTTCCTCTTTCTGGGAGGATGATGTCTTTCACCTAAATAGTTTAAGCATGTCTAATATACATGCTGTTTTAATGTAATTTTGTTCCTTATAATACTTCTCCTCAGTTTCAGAACCTCTTTTTGCCTAGAATAACCTTCCAGTGTATTTGGAGTGTTAAAACTTGTTCCCTGTTACTGGCTGAGCCACTCTCTGATCTTGGGAAGAATTCTGTGTTATTTCAGTTTTGCTTTAAACTTACATGTAACACCAAGGCTATGAATCACATACCAGATATTCCAGACGAAGGATTGGACCTCACATACAGAGCAGACATGCCCAAGGTGGGAGAGGGAGAAAATGGGAAGTGAAGTAGAACGCCTTTGAAACGTCTCTGAACATGCTAAAGAATAATTTAAACTGGCAAGGATCCAGGGGCTGCGTATTAATTCAGCTTTTGAATGTTTCTTGTCTTTTCTCTCAACTTTGAGGTAGTCCTCTTAAATAGGTCAGGTAGGGGAGCGGTGAAAATGACAAATGTCGATAACATTTGCATCTTTCGTAATACTGATACCAAAAACTATTGGGCAGCACTGCTTGTTGAGTATTGCTAAATCATTTGGGAAAGAGTGGAATTTAGAACAACCTGGGCAAAACTTGGTTGAAAACAGCCCAGCTTCCCCTCCTTTTCCCCAGCTCACTGGAGGTCTAGGACTGGTGTCTGGACAACTTTCCACACGATAGAAGCAGCACCTGGGACCTCATTCAGTCCATGGTGCAGGGTTGTCTCCTCCTGTCCTGGCTATTCCTGACCTGGAATTGCCAAGCCCCTGCTGGTCCCTGCTGTTGTGCAGCTTTCCCTGGCAGAAGCAGAGTCAGGCAGTGCCTGGGAGGGCGAGCACGGCCTGGAATGGGGAGGCTCTGCAATTACTGCCACTCCCTTGGGAAGGACAGGCAGGAGCGGAGGGAGGCTGAGCGCAGAGCACAAGCCCCTGTCTGTTCATGGATCGTGATTTTACAGCTGTTTCCTCATTGTTTGACGTAATATTGCTGCACCACCAGAAAGCAGAGCGAATCTTTATTCTGGGCTCCCTTTATCTTGCTGGTCCTGTCTGTCCTGTTTAATATCAGTGCAATAAGTGAGTTAATTCTGCACCTCTCTCAAAGTAGTGGGTCCCCTCAGCTGTGCTGGCCTCTTGGCTAATTACCATTCCAGAAGTGCCCTCTTCAATGAGAGTGGTTTGTCTTTGCTGCAGTGGTGCAGACCCATGACTGTCACAAAGCTGGCATTGTGCTAAGCCTTTGCCTCTCTTGTGTAACAATGGGGTTTATTCAGGGAGAGCAGAATCATCCTTCTCGGAAAAGACCTATGAAAAAAAAACAAGTTAGGAGCCTCGAAGCAGAGCACTGCTGGACACGGCTTTACCAGCCATCCTCATTTCTTCCATGTCAGAAAACAGAGTTATCTATGAGATCCCACACCTCAGATCCCACAGTTTATCCTAATTAGATTTAACCATCAGGGTTTATCTTTATGTTGTTAAAACTTACTGAGCAAGTTTCTCTTCCTCGGTGTCACAGTCACATTAAGTGTCACTTTGACAATGCTGAGTTTCAGTTCAGGCCAGATTCCTGAGCCTGCTTAGGCTGATGCACCCAGTGGTTCTTTCCTTGTGCTGCTTGCCCTGCTACTGGATTGTGCAAAATGGATCATATTCCCTGAAGGGTAAGGGCCAAGGCAGACTCTGAGATGAAGGCTCTAAGTGGCTGTGCTCCCTGGGTAAAAACTCACGGTTCTAAGGCGGGAAAAAAAAAAATCATCTCTTGATATATCACTTTGCAGTACATTCCAAATTGCTGTTATATTTGCTGAAAAGTTTTTATGAAGCTGTAATTTTCCTGTTTATAAAGGAGAGTAGATTAGTTGCAACTAAAGTAGTCTAAATCCAGTCCCAACCACTCGGATACTTTAGTATCAATTTGCTCAAGAATTCTCACGAGATTTCACGTCCTTTTTTATGAAATATTTACTCCAAGGCTACAACAAAGGTGAGTCACAGTCTGGTTTCACTGCTTCCCCAAATCACAGTCCTCATAGACTGCAGGCTGTGAAACACCAGCATTAAAACAACAAATAAACATTGTGATGCAGGGCTGTGAAAGCTGCAATACTGGGTAATCTCTTGGGTTTTTTTGTTTTTTTTTTTTAAAAAGCGATCCATTGAAATGCTCAGGGATTTCCTTTCACCTAAATGGGGACAAATCAGCTGTAGAAAGGAAATAAAGTGTTGGAGAATCCTTCCCCATGGACTCCATGCAGCTAATCCATTATGTCTCTCTAGAAAGTGTAGCCTGCTTTTTCTTTAGCCGAGATTTGTGGCCAGTCACGTTACCAATTTCCCTGGCACAAGCTTCTCTTACCTTTTGAAAACTTTCTTTTTTAAGTAGTTAAGGTATGCTTTCTGGTTTATTTTGTTTCGTGGAATTAATTTGAAACGTTCAAGTTGAGAGCTTGAATAGAAGTGTTTTGCCCCTACATAAAAGTAGAAATTCTGCATTTAGAAAATAGAATATTGAGATTTTGCAGGATAGCTACAGCTACTTGATAGGAAAACAGAACTTTCTTTTTTTTTTTTCTTTTTTTTTCTTTTTTTCTCCTCTGTCATCATTTAGCAGAACACTTGATATAGAGGCCTTCTTACAAGGACAGACGTGATACACTAAAAAAAAATCCTTAATATGTAGACAGTTTTGCCAGAGAGAACTATATTTGTTGAGCAGTTCGGGGTTTTTTCCCCCCAGACTTCTCTTTTTATTCCAGAAGCTTTCATTGACACATTCAGTCTTAAAAAAGCCTTTCAGGAACGTGTTTTGCCTTTCGTTCAGCATTTTAAAACCATTTAAGCGAGCCATTAATGCGGTTGCTTGCTGTAACTGGAATTGCACCTGAGACAGGTGGAATTATCCAAACTTTTTTTTTTTTCTTCAAATTTGCGTGGAATTATCCAAATTTAGGTGATGCTGCTGCAAGGGCTTGGCGCCATCTCGTGTTCAGCCTTCACATTACTCGCGAGTTCAAATTTGAGTTTTTGGGATGGAGTTTTGGGATGCTGAGAGTTTTTGGGATGGAGCATTCGTTCTTGGCTCCCCCAGGTAAACACACCCTCCCCACGTTGAGGCATTTTATAAATTCTGGGGTCAGCAAGCCTGCCTGAGTAAACCCTGAGCTGATGGGGGGCAGCTGCAGTGTTTTCAGGCGGGCACAGCTGTTTATAACATCTGCATTTGCTCTCACCATCAGGCAGCTCGGGAGATACAGAATTTATAATATGAATTTGTGTAGAGAGCACAGCCCATGTAAGCTGATGTTCCATTGAGTCATGGGATTTGCTTCAGTCACAACATTGGGAGATTTAACAGATGCATAAATTTGCTGTAGGAGAAAAAAAAACATTCTAGAAAGTCTTGTGAGCTACATAAGGTGTTATTAAGCTCTTTCCTGGCTGAAAAATATATCTATTGTCATATTATCTCTTTGGGAAATCTCCCAATCAGGTTTGTTTTTTTTTTTTTTTAAGGTATTTCTTATTTTAAAAAATACACACTAAATTCTGTACAACCTTCAAACATCAGGAGAGGCCACAGCAGCAGAAAAGCTCTGAGTTCAGCTTGGCTGCAAGGACACAAGCTGAACCTCTCACAAGTGTGCTGTGTTTCCCTGCTGTGTCCTTGCTCTGTGTGCCAGGGTGCTGGTGGCTCTGCCACAGCCCCTTTTCCCACATCCAGCTGCAGCAAGCCATGAACTCAGAGCTTTTGTGAGTTTTTTTGGTTTTGGGGCAGCTCTGGCCCTTTGGTGCTGTGATGGAACAAAACACCCCGTGCTGGCTTAGCTGCAGGAATGAGCTGTGGGCTGGGACTTGTCCCAGCTCTCAGGCAGGCAAGATTAACCTAAGCCCCTTTCATGTAACCCTGACCTAAGCCAGAGCAGACAAGGTCAGCTGGGCTCAGCTGACACGCAGCAGCTCGCTCACATGCCTGAGCTCTGCAAAGCAAGATGAAGATTTTTGGGCATGGTCACATGTTTAGAAAGATGCTGGAGTGTGAAAAACCCATATAAACCCATAACAACCTCAACAAAAATGTATGATCACAGTATCACTACATAACCATTATTATGTATAATAATATATATATACACATTATATGATATATGTATATGTTATGTATATATATGTATACATACACATATGTATTATGTGTGTATATATTACTCACACAAGCATTAATTGGGCACTATGATGCTTCAGTAATGTACCAGACTAGCTCAAAAGGCAAGTCAAACACCCAAGATGGAATATCTTCCACTGCCCAAATGGGCAAGTGTCATAGGTAGAGAAATTATAAAAGAAAGGCCTCATAAAATCAGGCCTACTCTGCTAAATTAAAGCTAACCTGTCACTTCTAAGTGCAGCTTGCAAGTTCCCAGGAAAAAGTAATCTTGGAAATGAGAGTTTGTTAACACAACAACCTGTTCTTGGTGAGGAAAACAAGTCTGCATCTGGGTGAACAATGGATCTGCCCCATGAGAATCAGTGAAGAAAATATGTAAACAATTCCAGAATAGAGAGATTTGATGGACAAGTAAAATACCTTTTACTAACCAACTGAGTAATTGGCAGAAAGCTATTAACCAATTAAAGTTGCACATGAGGTCTGTAAAAGCTGTATCAAATTAAATTATGTGAATAAAGAATTAGCTTTTCTGCATGAAGAAACTGAAAGGGAAAAAAAAGAAAAGAAATGCAGGCATTTCCTTCTTATGCACAGATAACATGGTGTCTATTTTTAAGAATAAGTTAAAGAATTGTTCTGCTTGTGGAAATGAATATCCAATTTCAAGTCATTACTTGAATTTTAATTTCAATGCTCAGTGCTGCTTCACCAGTGTTTAGGCTCCAGTGGGTGATGCTGTCCCCATTATAATTAATTATATTAATAATAATTAATTAGTAATAATAATTTATAAGATATGGCTTTGAACTGTGTCTGTGTTATGGCATTGGTTTTTTTGTTGTTTTTTCTTTTAAAGGCAGAACTCTTCCATTATTTGAGTCCTGGGGTACAAACGCAGGGCTGTGTTAGAGCCTTTAGAGAAGACGGCCAAAGTTGGATTTTTATGTCAAACTGCTCATGTTTGTTCCCTGGTGAGCTCTGCTCTGGTGTTTTCTGCTGAGATGTGACTTCACAGGGGGTGAAAGGTGCTTTCTGTGGAGAATGAAGTGTTGCATAGCTGAGTGTCTGCTGATTCACACCCTAAATGTCAGTCTGAGAGCAGTCATTCAGGTGTGACACAGAATAAACCCCACTGAAAACCCCAAACCCCAAATCCCAGCCCAAGGACAGGAAAAGCAGCAGGTCCCTCCCTCCAGGGCTGCTCTGGGACCCAGCAGCTGACACCCGACACGGGAGTACCCTGGAAATTGTCACTAATTGACCCTGATTGACAAACCAGTGGGAACTCCTGCATTTACGGGCTCCCCAGGGACCTGTGACCTGGTTTTGCAAAATGCAGGTCCTGTCAAAGAACCCTGCTCAACTCTCTGAAATCTGAATTTTAGCCATTCTCCCATTTCCTTTGTTCCTCTCTCTCACAGACTGGTGTTTTTCTGAGACTTGATTTAGTACCCAAGGCCTGTTTTGTTTATCCAACAGATTGCAGGTTTTCAGCAGTTGGAGCTGGTGGGGAACCAAGTTAATTCCAGCAGAAACTCTCTGAGAAGGGTTGTTTTCAGCTTGATCCCAGTGCCACAGCTGCAGGAGTTCTGCTGTACTGAGAAAACCTGTGTGTCACTGCCAGTGACCTCTGAATCCTCTTGTGATTTCATGCTGATTGCAGCTATATAAGCCTCCAAATCAACTTGTCTCTGTTCCAAAACCAAAACTTTGCTTCTGTGCTTTGCCATGCTTTTTGTTAGCTCAAATAAAAGCACAATTAATCATAGAAAAAGATATTTATGAGCATTGTGAATGTTGACATTTGGGCAGGCAGCAAGCCTTTTTAGGTAATTTGCAGTTTAATTTTCTTTACACGAATCCAATCAAATTCAAGATGTATTTGTTACTGTGTGTTATCATAATGCGTTATTTTATTCTTTGCAGCTTCTTAATGTACTCTGTCTTTAACTTGTAATATTATCAAATAACCCACTTATAGTTAGGGGGTCAGTCTCTTAAAAAATCCTCTCTGAACAGGAAATGATGATGGTCAGTCATTATTTATTGTGGTTCTGATATTTGTTTCAGTAGAAGTGCTCTGCTCTTGATATAGAACTAGATTTTTTGCATATTAATAATCACCCTTATTTCCTTCCTAGTATGAATTTATGTCCAGCCAAAAGAAGTACCTCAGTATCAAAAACTTGCTGGTATGACAACATTTCTGTCATAACTAGAGATTTAGACAGTGGTTTTCTGATCCAGGTCTGAATTGTGGCTCATGGATTCAGCCTTAGGAGTGTTTCATTTTTTGTTATTGTAAATGATTTTTTTTTTCTGCTGTTAAGATCTTAAGATTTCTTCTGGGATTTTTAGCTGAAATATTTAGGAAGATGTTCACTTTTTTCAGGCTCCTTTAAAAATCTCCTTGGTTCCTAAGGCACCAAGTTCTCCATAGGAGAACCTAAACCCCTGGCTTTATCTTTTAACAGATGAAATATTTGTTTCCCTGAAGTAATGGAATGAATAAGGGCAGGAATTTCTCTTCTGCTTTGCTTTGCTTGTGCATCATCAGATACCAGGGCCCTCTTTCTGTATACACACCACATTCCTTTCAAAAAAGTACTCACATCTTGTTTATGAGCATTCCTTGCTGTTTTTCTGGTTAGTCAGTCATGTGATGTTGTATCTCCTCACCAAACAGCCCCACAAATTCTTTTAGTTTGGCCACAAACAGGGCTGAAATGAAAAGCAATGTTTATGGCTAGTGACGTTTCCAGTGTTGAAGTTAATTTGGTGTTGTGAGTAATATCAGACAATGTTAATATAAATATTTCACCAAAAATTTTGCTTGTGGACATGATGAGCAGCACCCTCCTTGCCCTCTTCCTCCATTAGAGGAAGTCAGTAAAATCATGTTTAGTGAGAAAACTGCAACTTATTTGCCCCATCTGAATGTCAGTGCTGTGCTCTGACTGATAAATCTGTGGAGATTTACATTGCTGAACGTGGCTGGGGAGAGCTCAAACATTTTCTCATAAAAAAAATTGGATCTCTTCTGTTTTTCAAACATGAAAACATAAACATACAAGCATATGACCATTGCCAACATATTTTGGATTGCTTGGATAGAAAAAAGTATAATCTTCATACCTGTTGGTTAGTAAAACAAACATTGTTGTAAGTAAAAACTCGATGAAGAAAAGATTTATCCAAAGCCTTTATCCTATGATACCAATGGGGGAAAAAAGGATTTAGGGTGGCCTGGAAGTTGATTCAGTTTGTTAGCGTGCAAATTATTTTAACTTAGAGCAATACATTTTTGACTTTACTGCTGTCATTAATCCTGAAAATTTATGTTTGCATTTTATGGCCAAACAACTGAATAGGAAATGCATTTTTTCTGGATGTACTCACTAGCTCTCAGAATGGGGGAGTAAACAAGCAATTCATAGCATTCAGCAGAATTCCTCTTTTTGCTAAAAGGTTACTGAAATAGATCTTTTTGGGGGTCCTCACAGGAGGCTGGCTATGTTTTCCACAGTGATGCAAGTTCTGCACACACTTTCAGCTGCTGGGAGTGAAATATCTGATTTCAGACATTTTCCTCCTGTTTTGGGGTTCTGTACAAGGAGGAGCTAAGGCTCTACACCAGGTTTTGTACCTTCTCTGCCAAAGCTTTCACCAGCTGTACACGTGGCACTGGAGAGCTGCATTAAAGCAGGATGCAGCTTGCAGACACATTAAAATTGCTTTTGGGAAAACGCACTGTGAGCATAAAGCCAAAGTAAATCTTTGTAGCTCTTCTGAGGAGAGCAGGTATTGATTTCAAATGGAGAATGGGCACAGGAAGGGATGCTGACACTTTATCTTCAGATGCTCAGCTGAAGAAAATGAACAGTGATAATGCCAGCACTATAAGGCCTTTAAACGTAAAAGCAGTTGGTCATATGCATTGTTTAAATTAAATATTCTGATAAAGCACATGTGTTGTTTAAATTAAATATTCATTATTATTAATTTATTATTTATTTAGCTATTTAAATTAAATAGTCTGAAAAGTGTATATTTAAAAAGCCCAAAAAAGCACCTGATTCTGTCTGGGTGTTTGTTAATAATTACAGAGAGTTTTAGGAATTCTGTGAGAAGTACAAAATATAAGATCAGTCCTGCTCCCAAAAATTCTATATAGAGAATTAATTATAACAAAGGATTGGATAACAGAAAAATATGTAAGAAGTTAATGATCTGAGTCTTTGCATTAGGAATTAATGTTCACATGTTGGATTATTCCTTTTCCAGTTAATTAAGAATAAGAAAATTATGGTGAACGTTGAGGTCACAGAACAAGCTACTGTAATAATCCTCTATTTAAGGGATCTTTTCTTGGACATCCTAATGAAAATATTATTTCTAACCTCATATATCACAAATATAGGACAAGGAGACCCGGATAAGAGTTAAAAAATGTTCCATTTTTCAATGATTTTATGCCAATCATATTTCAAAGGCAAATGAGTGCAACGTCAGATCACATAGACAGAGTGTCCCATTTACAACTACAGAAAGATTGGTCTAGCTGAGTAATTTTTTTTTCAGTTTTGGGGCTCCCAGTTTCCAGGAGGGGCATGGACTCCTACTGAGAAAATAGACACTTGATAATAAATCCATTTTTCTCAGTTAATGCCCCAGGATGGCTCAGACAGGGCCCCAGAGACTTCTCCTCCTCTCTGCAGTAGCTGCTGTGCGATCACACACAGCAAAAATGCCAAAATGCAAGGCTGCTCAAGCCAGTATTGTTCCTGGAAATTGTTAGTCCTCTGTCCCTGGAAATTTCTGAGGTGAACAGGGCTGTGCCAAGACCTTGTAGTCAGACAATTGTCTAATGTCTAACCTGACTGCAGTTTGACTTATTTCTGTCCCTTGGTGAGGTGGGGAACCAGTTCTTCTCCTCTGCTTTACAATATTACAATATCTTCTTTTGAAGCTTGGGGTTCTTTTGGAATTGTGAAAATCATTCCTGCCTAAGTGTAGGTTTTTATCCCTCACCTCACTGCATTATCTCTTTCTTTTTTATTTATTTTTCAGATTAATTTTGGTAGAAATGAGTAGGGGCCAAAAATCCTTCACCAGGAAGTGGACTTGATGGTTTGACTGCAGGGACCCAAGGCAGAGATCCTTTCCAGCTTTACTGATTCTGAGATTCTGCACATTCCTTTTTCTGAGCTCAGGGCTCAGTGTGGTGGAAGTGTAATAAAATGTTATTTTCTTATATGCAGTGCAAACTCATGGAAAGTTCAAGCAACTAAAAAAAAGCCACAGGTCCTGATTTCTGCCTTCAGGAGGAGCTATTTCTTCAGTATTAGGAGAGCTGTATTTTAGTGGTTTTGGTTCTGCAGTTTCTTTGCTGAGCTCCCATGCACATCTCTGCAGCTGTGTCCTGCAGCTGGGTGGGAAACAGCACGGAGGAAAACATGCAGGGGACAGCAGGCAGGCGAAAGTTCTGTTTTTTTAGTGATTAACCCACCTGTAACAAACATGTAGTGTGTGTTTTTCTGATACAGGGGCTGCTTCTGTGATTGTTAAAAGGGGCTCTCATCCTCCAGATCCAGGCAGGTGGGAATGAAGAAGAAAAAGAGACAGGAAGATTATTTTCTGACAAACAAGCTTATCTCTGATGGGCACTGTAAAAATAAACCCAGTCAAACTGGCACGCTGCTAGCATTGCACTCTGCCCTACTGGAAAGTTGATTTTAGCAACCACAGGTCCATGGTATCCACAAAATCCAAATAAGAAAGCACAAGGTTGTCAGAAAGCTTAAATTCATCACAGGGGTGTCAATAAACAGATAAAGCTGAAAACCTTTCTGTCCATGATAATTCTGATTGCTCCAATGCAAGCAGGACATAATCACTGCAGATTGTTCTGACCTGAGAACCTTTCTGTGGAACAGAAGGCAGAAGGAGTGGAGGGCAGGGGAAATGAGGAGCATCTGTGCCATGAAAGGCTGCTCTCACCAGGGAAGGGGCAGCGTGACTTAATGCAGGAAAAGGAGAAGGTGACTGCAGTGCCAGTGAAGGGATGAGGAACCTCCTCCACAGCCAAACACTGTGGAGTGATGCTTTTGTTGGGAGGAGGATGATCCTGCTATCAGAGAGAGGGAGCTGAATTCCCCTCTAGAGGAAGGTCTGGACGTGGAGAAGCAAAAAGCCAGAGCTTCATATGGGATGAGCACAGTGGTTCACATGGGATGAGCACACTGGTTCAGGGGAAATGAGTACCTGGAGGAAGTGTAGCTCAAAAGGACTTGAAGAACAAGGGCAGTAATGGATGTTATCTACATGGTGAAGGTAGAGGTCATAAACTCATTTGTGTTTTTTGTTCCTGATGAAGACTCCTCTGTGTTCATCCCCTTGTACCGATTCCATTCCCATGGTAACAATCACATAATTTACCCAAACTGGAAGTCAATGCCCTCTTTCATGCAGCCTTGTCATGGCTGTCTATGGTCTCCTGACAGTCCTTTGTGCTTGCCTTTTGGAGACTGCTGTCTTGGAGCAGATTATTCAGTTCAGATATTTGTCATCCTTTCCAAGTTCCTGAACAGACAGTCCTTTTGTTTTGTTTTGCCCTTTGTCATCCGGGAGTTACCAAAATGTCTCTTCTGACTTTCTCAGAAATATCTGCTTGTGTGCTATCAGTTATGAAAATTAATGAAATCATACATACTTCAGAGGTTACCAGGAAGCTGGAGGAGAATGCCTGCCATCTTTTTCTTACAAGAATGTTAACTGCTCAACAGAGCAGACCAGATTCACAGACCTGACTCCCTCAACTGTGTCACTGATGCTGCAAGCCCAGAGATTCTGCTGCCACTACAGTCCACAAAATTCATATGCTACACCAACCCACAGCCCATTTCCCAGCTTATTCCGTGCTGCAGGACCAGTAGCCTGGTCTGTGTTGTGCTCCAGGAGGAGTGTGAGCAATGCTGAAGTAGTAGAAGATGTTTATTTCTTTGTCACAGCCGAGGTGAAATGTATGCGGTGAAACTCCCAGAAACTCCCACCTCAGGCATGGTGTTGGATCCCAGAAACCTGGAATTTTTGAGCTTTCTGTGCTTTCTGGCACTGACCCCCTGCAGAACACTGCTTTTGACCTGAGGCCTTGGAGAAGGCTTCCAAATTTGAGTGATGGAGTTAAAATCATGGGTGTGTAGTTAAATAGAAGTGTGTGATTTCACATGGTGAAGGGTTTTGAATTTGAGATTTTTATAATATAGTAATAGGTATGGGACAAGATAGAGGATTTTGGATGTTGTCCCCTTTTCAGTGTTCTTCCTTCTTCATGATTTCAGGCAGTAGTTTCTGGTTGGACAGTTAGTGCTGCACTGCAGGTCACAAGGGTTTGGTTATTGGGTCAAAAGTATCAATAATACAGGTGTTAGTTCTCTATTGGACTGTTTAGCTTTAAGAGACTTTGTCACTAGCTAGGTTCACCTCCATTTTGTTTGCTTTTAGCTGGTAGCTAGAAGTGTTGCTGAACATTCTGTACGTTAGACAAGATTTAATAAACAACGAAGCCCAAACACGAGAAAATTCATCTCCTTTGTGTATTTTTTAATCCTGGCTCTAAGTGTGAAGACAGAAGAGAGTCCAGACAAACCACTGATTAAGTTATTTGCAAAATAACAGCACCATTACAATAACCTGTGAGACATGAGTTTACAAGCAAGGTGCTCTGGAGAATTGGATTCTCCTCTTCTCCCACCTTGAGGTATCCCCCCCTCATCAGTGTTCACTCGTTGCCACCTTTGGGATGACACTTCCAGAGTCTGCCTTTTTAGAGCATATGTGTTTCTTGGCTGTGGTTTTAATTTATTTTTCTTATCAGTCTTAATTTGGGTTGTGGTCTTTAATTTCTGCAAATGGTAACTGGTATATGAGTAGCAAGTGTCTTCACTGGGTGTTATCCAACCAAGCAGGCTGTTCACTTAGTATAAAGACACTTTATCAGCCTATGTTACTCCTAAAGAAAACTATATCTTAAAAACCATTTTAACACCACACATACCGTATCCACCCTAATATTTGCAAAAAAGCCAATACCATAATATGTATTTATAACAGCCCTTTGCTCCTGATGGGATTTCTGGATGCTTCAACCCCCCTTGGGCTTTAATCCAGAATGAAGTTTGGATTTCCATGGCAGCAAGGCTCAGAGAAGACCCTGACTGAACCTTTGAGCGTTGGACATTAAAACCTTTCTATAGAAGAGTGACATGGGCTTCCCCTGCTGTATAATAGTGTGGCACAAAGCAAATCCTGAGAACCCCTTTTCTAAAAAGCAGACTCATCCCATATTTACATCTAAAGACTTTATTCCTTAAATAAAAAGGAAAGTCACACATCCTTTCCAGTAAAAGTTCTCACAGCATTCCAGAGGTGGCTGATACCATTTTGCATTTACATCGTTGTAATTTTACAGATTTCATTTTTACAGATCTTCCTTTACAGAGGAATAAAGGGCCAAATGCTGCCTTTAACCCACAGGTTAAAGCAGGAAAGAAGTGCCAGACCTCCTCCCTCCCAGCCTGGGGATGTCTGCAGAGTCACCAAGCTTAGAATGATAAAGTTCCTTTTGCTGAAGGCAGAGTATCACTGGTGCAGCCCAGCAATTTATACACTCCTAATTGTACTCTGGAACTCCTTTTCAGAATCCTTCTCTGATGTTTGGCTGTTCTCTGCAAGCTATTTTTAAACAGAACAGCAGCTCTCTGAGCCTAATGAACAAAATGGGTTTGCTGTAGCAACAGCTGTGGATTGCTTTTCAAGTACCTTTATTTGTGGTTTTTCGGAAGTGATTTTTTTGGTGTGTTTGCTTGTTTGCTTTTAGACAAATGCAGCTGTCATTAAAATAAATAAAAATACAGTCCATACCTGTACTTCACACTAAAAGCATCTTTCACTTAAACATTATTTAACATTTTTAACATGATTTTTTAAACAAAAATACCTGGAGTTTATCTATGACTCACAAATCCAGGACTGAGCAGTGCCATGCCCCCACCTGCACTATTGTGCTCATCTGAGCCACCTTTTCCTGGAGATGGAGGATAGGATGAGAAATATTCTGCTGTAATCACTGGAAGTGACCTGAAACATTGGGGAAAATGCCTTGCAAGCAGGTGCTGGAAGAAACCTAATGAGAAAAAACACCAAAGAGTGACATGTAAAACCTTTAAAAGTAGTGTGTGATACAGAACAGTTCACCTAGGAACTTCATTCTGACATCCAAACAGTGATAGGCTCAAAATGTAGTGAGAAGTGGCAATTTGAAATTGATAAAAGTGAATATTTGGCTGCAGCTAATGTACTGGCAGGATCAGCAGTGGTCTGTGCAGCTACATGGATAAGAAATGTGGAATCTTCATGGAAATACTCTAGAAGTTCAATGAATATCAGGAGCCTTTATGTGATGTACAAAAGTTCTATGTTAAATACAAACCATGTTTGTGGGGTGTATATTCCTACACCTTGTGATGTAATAAACCTCTCCTGTTAAAGTATATCTAATTTCTCTGGAAGCATGTGATTTTATATTGCTTGCTAGAAGGCTTTCTACAGCGATCTTCAGAGTTGTGAAGTTGTCAAAATGTTCTTTGGACAGGAAGGATTTCTGATTTGATTTCCATGGCAGTGAAGCAGAAAACATAGTTTCAGTAGGAAGCCAACCTCTCAGAAATGGGCTATTCTTTTTTTTAATTAACCTTAGACTTTAAGACTAATGTGAGGGGGTGTCCTCTTCCCACTGTCCTTTTCCTCCACTTCTCTCCGAGGCAATATTTCCCCGAACCAGTTGGAGGAGGGACTGCTTGAATCTGTTTCCTAAAGGGATCCCATTCAGATATTTTCTCCCTAAATTTACCCTGAACCAGGAGGAGGGCTGTGCATGTGTGGTATTTAGCCATCATGTAATTTATATTAATGGGGTCTTCACATATTCTTTTGTCTTGGTTTGAAAGACAGGTGTCTGCTAAGAAAGGCAGAAACCTCTTTTCTAAAAATGGAGAATATAAACCCCCGCCCT
>VWZS01008409.1:146414-274127 GCA_013397075.1 Rhabdornis inornatus | reverse complement strand
AATATTTCCCCGAACCAGTTGGAGGAGGGACTGCTTGAATCTGTTTCCTAAAGGGATCCCATTCAGATATTTTCTCCCTAAATTTACCCTGAACCAGGAGGAGGGCTGTGCATGTGTGGTATTTAGCCATCATGTAATTTATATTAATGGGGTCTTCACATATTCTTTTGTCTTGGTTTGAAAGACAGGTGTCTGCTAAGAAAGGCAGAAACCTCTTTTCTAAAAATGGAGAATATAAACCCCCGCCCTTCAAATTATTATAATTTTGAAATTAAGGGGCTCTCAGGCAAAGATATGGGAATAGGAATAACAGTTCTTAACTAGGAAACATTAAAATAGAAATACAATATTACAAAGAACAAACCCAAACCACTGCCAGAGTCAGAATCCAAGCTGCCCCCCGTCAGTCAGGCAGGGTGTTGGTGCAGTCCCATTCCATGGTGGCGGCATCCTCCTGCAGTGACAGATGTGCTTCTGTTGGAGCAGTGCTCCTGGAGAAGGTGCAGTTTTCCTCCAAAGCTCCAGTGATGATGTGGAAGGGTCTGGTTTTCCTCTGGGATCCAGTGGGAAAAGGCTGCTCTGATGTTCCAAATCTCAGTTTTTATCTGGGTAGGAAATGCTTGGCTCCTCCCCCCGGGTGGAGCATCTCCCAATGGGATGATGGAATTTGATCAGCCATGCCCTGGGACTCCATGGTCCATTAACAGGAGATATCTCCTGGAGGGAGGATGGGCTGTGGGAAAGATAAAGAACAGTGCCCCAGCTGGTTTCAGCAGGTGGTGATAGAATACAGACTTTTGGTTACATCCTGTATTGCAGCCTAAGACATCTTTATTGGGCATGAAGATTACTGGGGTACATAAGTCTTAAGTTGTGTAAAAAAGATGAAAGTTGTAACAGATGGGAATGATGTAATTTTAGTACACGTTAATGGCTGTGCTGACCTGGGACTGGTGGCTTTTAAAAGCTGCTAAAGGTTTTAAACTTTTTGCTCTGTGTGAAGCTTGTAGATGATCTGGGAGCCATCACCCCAAGCAAAGAGCTGCTTTTCTTTGGGGTTGTAGTGCACGGTGGAATGGCTCCCCTGGCGTTTCGGGAGGTGCAGCCCTGGCTTCACGTAAGCACTGAGAGCACCCAGAACATCATAGACACACTGGATGCGGGAGGAGCCCCCAGAAGGGGAGTTGTAGACCACGTGGAGGGTGTTGCAGGCCATGAAAGCTGCCTCAGCATCCCTGCTGCTGCAGGGTGTGTCCCAGCTGTGCTCCACAGCCATGGCCAAGGGGTTGATTTTGGTGATGACGATGTTCCCTCCAGTCTCTGGCTCTGCGTGGAGAGCCCACAACCCCTGCTCATCCACAGCCAGGTCTATTTTGGTCTGTGCAGAGAGCTGGTAAGCAGGAATCCTCCCAGCCCCTGGCAGCAGCATCTGGCCAGCTACTTTTCTTCTCTGGATATTGAATTTAATGATCTCGTTTAAGGAGCCGTGTCTGTGGTAGAAGAGGAAACCCTGGTAGATGACGTGGCCAGTTCCTTCCCAGGGCAGTGGCAAGGGGACTCTGCGAGCCTTCAGTGTCTGGTTGTTTTCCATGAAAGCCATGATATTTGCAAATTCCAAAATCACATTATTTACAGAGCCACTTAATAAATAAATCTTGGCATGCTTTTTGCCAGGATCTTTCATCCAAGAGCCATGCTTTCCTCCAGTCTTCTTAACCACCTTTAGGGACCTAATACCTGCAAGCACATGGTCACAACCTGCAAGGAAATACCCAAAGACAAAAAAAAAATAAAAAAAAAAAATTAGAATGTCAGTAAATTTTCTAGTTTCCTTTCTTAGAATTACTTAGTTTCATTTTAATTCATCTCTAGGGCCAGAGTCAATACATTAGTAAAGGTGTCAGCAGTGTGGCTATGGCAAGTGTTGCTGAAAATAGTTTTATGTGATGTATTCCTGCTGAGAAAACTGTGGTATTTTCATCTACCTATGAGGTGCTGGGTTTTGTTCTATTACACCAGTGTTATCCAAAACATTTGGATATTTGTGTGTCTGAGAGGAAGATCCAAGAGCACAGTTAGTGATTTTGTGATTATTCTTGTCTGCCCTTTGACAGGGCTGTAATTTTTACTTCAAAGAACTGACCTCTGGTTTAGATCAATGCAGTAAAGTAATCAGGTTTATTTCTTGTTGGAAGCAAACAAAATTAAAATCCATTATCCACATGTATAGTATTTTTGCTTCAGGACTGGTCTTATCCTTAGGTAGCCTCTTTTTTATGCATTTTTAGTACAAATAGAAATATAAACAGATCAGCATAACAGAAAGCCAAAACACTGGGCACTCTACAGGGATGTTTCAGGCCAGAAAGCACCAAGCCTGTGAGGACTCAGGCACTCAGACTCTGAGATCTTTATCAAGCAGCATCCTTTCCAGGAAAGAAAAAAAAAGAACTATTGCAAAGCATATTAACAAGCTTGTTTACCAAAGGCACTCATGAATTACAAGGCACAGCATTTGGAGTTTAAAGAATTGCTTTCAGTGGAGTGCAGCCATTCCAGTAAACAGGACAAACAAAGCTCTAAGGCAGGAAGTTCTGGCAGCAGATGAAATGGAGAAAGCAAAACCAGCCCCCCTATTTAGCCTGATATGAACCTATTGAAGGCAGTGGCAAGACTCCAGTCGCCTGTAGAAAGCAATCTTTATATCATTTGTGTGTGCTGATACCCTCTAATCAAAGCTTTTGGATGCTACAATGTGGATTTTTTTCCTGGGACTCCTCACTCTGGAAGTGCCTTCCCTAAGCAAGCCACACCAGCTTTCTCAAAACTAACATTTATTGATTAGACAGATTAAAAAAACCCAATAAATTTAAATTTAAAAATTAAAGCTGCTGAATCAAAAACCCCAGGCAGCCCTAGCAGTGCCTTCCTCTGCAGAGGAAATAATCAGATTTTTGTCTGATGGTTATTTTCTGTGGGAACTTGACCCAAACCTAGTAACAAAGGTGGACTTAAAAAACCTCTTTTCTGCTAGATTTTTGAAGTGACTCAGCAAAAATAATCATAGAGTCTGGTTAAGACATGACAGCATAGAAGCAGAGCTGCTATTTTCTAGAGTTGAGGATCTTCCTACTTTTTCTAAGTGCTGTAAGATCTGCACAGGGAATACTTTTGCCATCAAATTCACTGGCAAAAGCATCTGACTAGTACTGACAGTAGAGAATAAATTGAAAATAAAGTTACTATGAACTGCTACAATAAAGTTAAAAGTAATAATTTCCAACAAAGGAAAATGGAAAGTAATTTTTTCCCTGCTGAAACTCTCAGAAAGATACAATTTTCAAAGTGCCCTAACCACAGTCAATTTAAAAATCCCCAATTTTTTTTCCTCTCTGAAAAAAATGACTAATGTTCAAAAGTTCTCTAAATAGAAAACAGAACTATTGATATTCAGAGCACTGAATTATGGAGGATGAGGAGAGCTCAGAAGCAGAATAGGTGATTGTTTCTGTAAGCATCTGCCTTAATACTGATTTTCTTGAGAGTTCAAGGAAGAAATTGTAAACCTGTGTGTAAAATTAAGTCAGCCTAATTCTACTGAGGTCAGTGGAATTGTATAATTGATGATGCTAAAGTTCTTTCACTGACTTTTTAAAAATTACAGTTTGTATTTTTTATACTTTACTCTCTATTTCTTGCTACTATGAATAGAAAACAGACTACTTTAAATATGTCTATAATGCATAATTTACATCCATACCACAATTTTTTAAGGTAAAGATAATTATAAAATGTCATTTGGTTCAGCAAAAATATAGATTGTGCATATATTCTTCATGCTGGGTACCATAGCACCTAATTTTCAAATCAGAGCTAAACTTTGCTTATGGCCAAGCCAGCGTGCTCTGCTCTCTTATTAAAGTAGGAGGGGACAAGGAGAGGAAGGATGACAAAACAGGACAGTAAAAGAGGATACAAATTGTAGAAGTGAATTAAGTGTTTTATTAACCCACAAATTCACTTTTGAGTTGAGGTTTTGGCCCTGCATAGTCCAAAAAACAAAGACCACCATTAATTCCTTGGTACTGCTGCAGCACTCAGAGATGCATTTTTCTGGGACTTTGCAAGAGCACACCTTCAGAGAATTTTACCTTGTTTTATAATGAAAAGTAACTTCCAAAGAATTAATTTGATACGCAGCAGAATTTCTGCAAAGTAAATGTTTGAACTGTATTTTCCATACACCTTTCCTGCATACACAGGGGTTTTACAAGACCAGTATTTACACAGCCCAAAGCCCCTTGCAATAACCTGTGGTATTCACACAGATGAAAAACGATAACAGATGAAAATCTGTTATCCCTGTATCAGCATGCACACACAGGATTGTTCACACCAGAGTTCTGAAAAAATAAACTGCCCTTACTTGCATTAAGCATGAGTTTGAGCCTCTTTTTTTCTTCCTCCTCTTCCAGCAGCTGCTGCTCCAGCAGGTCCTCGTGCACTTCCACGCAGGCGTTGGAATCCGTGGCGGATCCGAAATAGTCGATGTCCCTCTGTGCATGCTCAACCCTCATCAGCAAACCCTCCACCTCCCTCTGAACCTCAGCCTTGCCAGAGCTCAGTCCTGCCAGCTGGGACAGCACCCTGCTGGAAAACTCCCGGAATTCCTCCACGTACTCCAGCACGTCTTGGTTGCACTTCTCCAGCCTCTTCTTGGGTGGGAACGCGGGGAGAAAAGACATGGATAGCTGTGGATGTGTGTCACCACCTCACCCAGGGTACAAACCATGCTGTTCCCTCCTCCCCAGTGCCCCCATCCCATCCCATCCCATCCCATCCCATCCCATCCCATCCCAGGGGGCTGTGTCTGGGTGTCTGTGGGAGGAGAGCATCTCACACCAGCACAAAATTCAAAAGTCTGGACAAAAATCCACATTTTTAAACTTGGCGTGGTTACTGACAGCCAGATACTTAATTTTGCTGCTTAATGAAAGGAAAGTGCTCTGATGGAAGCAGCCAGGGATAATTAAGGGCTCATGATCTCTGATGACTTGCTTTCCATAAATTTCCTGGAACTCCTCCAGTAGGAGCACTGGTGAAGCAGTCTCAAAGTTTTCTGAAGGAAATCTATAACCATGAACATTTCACATGAACTCACCCCTTCTGACCAAGGCAGAATCTAGTGTGGCTATTTTTTGCTCACTTAAAGGTGAAAATGAAAATACTGAAACATCATATTTGAGGAAGTTTTGTGTTGTTCTTTCTGTGTTGAAAAAATTTTCCCTCCTCAAATTATTGGCTATGTTAAAAAACAAACAGAAAAAAACCCCAAAACAACAACAAAAACCCCAAAAAACACCCAACAATGAAAGCCAAAAAACAATTTCTTTAGACATAAATTCAAATAATCAGTGTTTCCAAAGGTAAGTAATACAATTTCTCTGTGGTAATGCAGCTGCTTCATAGATGTCCTGAAATTAGCAGCCCAGCTGCCACTTTGTGAAAATGAGGAGTTTGAGCAGAACTTTGGTTTGCTTTGTGAGCTGTGGTTTCCATGTGCTACCTCCTCTCTCCCCCATTGATACAAGACCATAAGTCCCCAGGAAGTTGCTTAATTACTTTCTACAAAACCTTTATTTTAAATGTTTTCAAGCGCTGTCTTCAGTGTCTGCCTCACTCTTTGTCCTGTTACTTTTGTGCCCCTTGCACCAAATGCCACAGGTTACCTCATTTTTAATGGGTGCCAAAGGAATAGAAATTGCCAGGTGAAGCTACTTCTAGAGTAAAGAAAATGTAAATCTCAGTCTACACAATGGGAAGAGAATAGCAAGTTAATCCTTCTGCTCCTCCTGTGTTGAGAAGATAAGACTAATGAGGGCTTTGTACAAGAAGGGACTGAAATTAGGCAAGATAGAGTTTCTCTATAAGCCTGCCAATGCCAGCCAGGAGCCAGGGAGATGCCAATAATTTAAAATAAACAATATATGATTATAGCACACCAATACTGAAGAGGAATTATGCAGTACTGCTAAAAAAAAAAGTAAAAAGAAGCAAGAACTGGTACATTTATATAAGGAATTGAAAGGAATTCAAGGATTTGAAAGGACTGCATTTCAATCTCCCAGATATTAAGAGTTTATTTAAAGGGCAGATACACTGCTGGTTTGCATGAATGTGTCTTAAACTGCCCTTCCAGGAAGGGATATCTGCACATAGGAAAAATACCTGATACATTTCTATCTCATTGCTAATAAATACTTTCCAGCACTTCTACTGGTGACAAAATGTTTATACTGCTCCCCAGGATGGTCTGTGACAGTGCTATATAAACATTTGCATTTTTAGCTGAATTCACTGACGTCATTAAAAAAAAAAATACAAATGGTAATAGAATAAGAGCACAACATTATGAAATCATATCCTGCAACAAATGGTGTGGTAAGATGGGATCATTACAGTCAAAGTTTTAGCAATGATTTTACTCATTCTTTGGAAAAAGCTGGGAATTTTCCCTCCTGGTTTGGTGTATCATGCAGGCTGCCCTGGGCTGGGAACATCCACACATTTCCCAAGCTCTTTTGCTGCAGAAGGACCCATCAGGCACTTACCTCCAGAGACAGAAAACGCTGGTCAATGTAGCTCAGCAGGGCTGCATCCTGCATCAGGTACTGCCCTGCTGCCCTGCTGCTCACCAGCGATGCAATCAGCAGCAAATGGACTTGCAAGGCTGCCATGGTGCCAGCAAATTTGGGAGGAAAGTCGTGAATCAGCCCTGTGGGAAACCCCAAACGCTGCCAGCCCAAGGTCAAAGGCAATTTACCATCATCTGAAGTGAAAAAAACCCCTAAAACTTGCTAAACAGTTAAACATACTGTGGCTGAAAAGATTAAAAGGATTTAAAATGGCTGTTGCATTTCATCATTAAGGAAGTAGCATTCCTTAATGCAGAGGGACTGAATGTGTTTATTTCTAGGAGCCAGATGACTGCTTCTCAGTTTGTGATCCTATGATCAATCCCAGATGTTCAGCACTGAGTCACATCGAGCCTGTAGGCCAAATTTTATTAAATACAAATAAAAGTAATTTATTTTCCCCTCCTTCCTCCTCCCATCTGCTTTCCTGTGTGACCAACCCTGCAGTGTGTGCTTGGTGCAAGTCAGAGTGGATTCACAGTGGGTGGAACACAGGCCAGCCCTTCACAGGGAGGTCTGTGCTCCATGTCTGTGCTCAAAACCATCTAAAGAAATTGATTTCACTTCCAATATTCAGCCTATTTACAGTAGGAGTGGAATTTTATCTCTGGAAACCAGAGATAAAATTATTTTTAAAAAACCTCCTTCTCCTTTTTCTCTCGATATTGCTTCTCCAGCTGAAATCAATACCCTTAGCACAGCTCTGTGTCAGTTTAATGGAGTCCATGACAGACATCTTCTTTTGGAATAATAATTCTATTTAGTCTTTTGGAATAATAATTCTACCTTAGTCTGACTTAAAATTAATTATAATTAACTTACATGAGCCTACTGCATTTGAAGCAATTTGTATTTATTTAATTTCATCATTTTCCTGACTGAATTCCTTGTTTGAAAAAACCCATGGCCATACTAACACTCTATTTGTTAGAAAACCATGTGTTAGGAGCTTAGAAAGCTCCCTTTGTATCTGAAGCCAAGCTGGATGCCTCTGTTTCTCAGAATTCTCCACCTCTTCCCTTTTTCCCCTCCCATTTTTATTTTTCTACAGTTTTTTTTTCCTCTCCTCACACTTACCAAGCTTTCTTTTCCTTTCTAACTGCTTCATGTGCAAGCTTGTGACTGATTGCAGAATTAAGAGTGTGTGTATCACAGCAGGCAGATTTTTTTCCTCCATGTGTTTGATTTTTGCACTGTAGCTATGTGTGATTTGCAGGCAAATTTCACCAAAGTGCACAGATGAGAATTCTGTATTTTAGTATTGCTTTACCCTAAGAATGGCACACAATTTGCCAGCTCCTGTTTACAGGCAGGGTCAGTGATGCAGAGAGTTTAATATTTGATTTTTCAGTCCAATGACATTTGATTTTACTCCAGAGCTCCTTCTTGAGGAGACAGAGAGTAAACACCTCAGGAATTTCCTTGAGTCTGTCCTATGGAATATCTTGACATCATGTGCTGTCTTCTCTTCCACAAAATAATCAGCTGCAACACTGGGGAAGACCAACACAGGAAAAAAAATCCCTTTTCTAACCTCCAAGGTGAACCTGGGAATCCTTCACAGTTGTTCTCTGAGTCTCATGTCTGTTACAGGTAATGACTGGGAGATGAAGATTATGGAATTCATAATTACAAACTTCCTTTCAAGAACACTTATTTAGAAGCCAAGATACAGATATATAATTTCTTTCCTTTATCTTAAGACAGAGAATACGATCTAAAAGGTAAAATATCTTCAACTGCTGTACACCCTGGATAAGCTTAAACATTCTGCATATGGGGCTAGATCCTGTGAAGTTGCTTAACCATTTCTTAGAATCACCCAGAAGCTTCCAAGGATTTCTACAAATGAGGCATTGCCATGCTTATTAAACTCTGGTCTCGTGGTGAATGACAAGGATGGTCCATGGCCAGTGCACAGTTCTGGGCAGGCATGCTACAGCACCTGAGCTTTGCTGGCTTTTTACATTTATTTTGCTTTGGTTGTTGTATATCTTCCAGTTCTGTTCAGTCTGTTCAGCCTAGATATATACAGAAATGTTGTGGTTTTTTTTTTTCCCCCAGCTACATATTATCTGCATAATAAACAAACAAACAAACCAATAAATATATATGTCTGATGGTGATTTAAAGCAGGATTGTTTGGCATGCCTGGGAAGACTCAGTGCACAGTCTATTACACACTAACAGGACAAAAATTTGCTTTTGACTCAAGGAACTCTTTCTCATGGCCACTGCTCCCTCGATCTGACAGACCTCTCAAACCTCTAAAAGGGAACAAGGGTATAAATGTAGGTGAATATGCCTTTGCACTGTTCTTGTCCTCTCTCTGGCTGAGATGTGATCCTTTGTCAATGCTGCTTCTTTGCTGCATTTATTCCACCTTTTTACCATTTGGAGTCTGTTTTGACAGCTGTTAGATATTTTCAAATCAAAAATAGGCATTTTCAGCTCCATCTGTGTTTGTGGTTTTGATTTCAGATGCTGGATGGAGCTTTATGTGTTTTAAAAGCAATGTTGTAATCAGTTCAGAGCATGCACTTGATTTGGGGGAAAAATGACATTTCCTTCAGATATTATTCCACTCGTATGATTGCATTCTATTCTTTGTTGTTTTCGTTTTTTTATAAGTCTGTTTCTTTCTGTCATTTCAGGTGGTAGAACTAGAGAAGTGCCACAATAAATCAGATTTATTTTCCTCCAGTCCCACTCTGGTGTCTCAGCTCCTCACAGGAATCACAAGACATTTTTATTTTTGATCTTTGGGAAGATCCCTGAGTCCCTCATGCTTTTCCTTTGGCTTTTCCTGAGCCATGGATGCTGTCCCAATGCTGTGCCCTGTGTTATAACAGCCCTGAAAACAAGTGGGAAGTCCCCACTCCTGCCACTTAGATCCAAGTAGTGCACAGATACACCAGATTTTACTCCCAAACTACACACTGGCTTAAAACAAGGTTAATTATGTTTTTCATCTTTAGTTAACCTCAGCATGCAAAGCAGTAATAGATGAAAAGGAAAAATCAGAGTCTGATTCAGAGCTTTCTCCTGATTTTATGCACACCTGCCTCAAAATAATTGCTGCTCAGCCTGATGCATCACTGATATCCCAGTGCTTGTGTGCTCCTGTGGGACTTTGTTTGTGATTGCAATTTTGTTTAGTTGAATTTTGTTTCCTATTTTGGTAGGTTTTGATGCTGGTGAATCAGAGTGATGTTTTATATTAATAATATAGAGAGTGTCATGGCCTGCTTCTGTATTTTCTAATTTTGCGAAGACTTGAGTCTGCAGAACCAAGTTCCTTGTTGCTGCTGGCCACTGGCCTAATGCTGAGATCTGGGAGCTTAGAAAAGATCTTTGCCACTGTGGGAAATCAACACTGAATTCCAATTCTACCACTGCACACTTTTTGGTTTTTTTCCCCTTCAATTTTATACCTCAGAAAGTGACTCACATTTCTGTAAAAAATTTCTGTAACAAACACGTGAAGTCTGAGCGAAATCTTTCTGTGGTGCTCAGCTTTAAGAAAAGAAACAGTGTTGGGAGTGATATCAGCCAGGGATGGAGTGATATCAGCCAGGGATGCAGTGATATCAGCCAGGGATGCAGTGATAAGGGGGAGGGCTGGCAGGATTTTGGGACTGACTCCATTTATTAGAGGATCAGAGGAATTAGAGGACTCCACCAGGCGGCTCCCAAGCTCTGGGAATTGAGAGGCAAGCCTGGCTGGAACACACAATTCCACAGTTTTGAAGGAGACAAAAACTGCAGAGGGAAGCGTGGTTGGGATGGTGCAGAGCCACGGGGAGGATGGAAAGGCTTTAGGAATGTGGTGTTTGGGGTCTGTGCCACCCCAAACAGGGAATGCCAGTGCTGCCTGCAAAGGCTGACCTGGAGCAGAGACTAGGCAGAGCAAAAGGAATAAAATCGAGATTTATTGAAAGGATTCACCTTGGGCAGTGCAAGAGCCTGGCTGGGGCCACACCCAAATCAAATCCAAGGTGGATCCTGGTCACAAGTTTTTCACTTTGATAAGTTTTGGTTCATCTACACATTGGGGTCAATTGTCCACCCACAGCCCCAGGCTATGGAGTCTCAGCCCCCTGGCTTGCCCCCTTTCCCTTGCTGTTGTTTCTGCTTTTTGGATACCAGTTGTCCTTGATTCTCTAGCTAGAAAGGAATTGTTTTTTCAAACTACCCTGTGAAGAGAACCTACTAACACCTAACATGAAGTTTCAGAGTTACACACTAAGCAGCAGAGATTCTGAAAAATATAAAAGCTAAAACCCAAGGCATCATTTTCCCCCTTTAGAGGCTTAACAAGGCCTTTACCTTGTCCAGTCTCTATTCTAAATATCTACTACTAATAAGTATTTAATAACAGATAAATATCTAACAATAGTAACTAACAACAGATAATTAATACTAAATAAATATCTAACAATGGATAAGTATCTAACAGTAATTAATTTAATAACAATAAGCAATAATGAACAGTAATAAATATCTAGCAGTAGTAGTGTCTTGTACAGTTGGGTATTATGCAAAGAAAATAATAATTATCATGAATAGTTCTTTCAGGCACACAGTAAACTAGGTGCAGAAGAGGAAACATTTAAAGCATGTTTTCATCTGCACCAGTGTCTGCTTTTACAGTTGTTTCAGCTAAAACCCAAGGCATCAACAGAGTTCCCTGGGACTGGCAAGAGCCCGGGATGCTCAGCAGCTGCAGGAAAAATGAGTGGTCACATCAGGACTGGCTCTATGAGTGAAATCATAGAAGGGAAATAAAACTGTACTCTGTTCTTATAGATGTATTGCTGGCGTTAGTTAAATGGCAGAATCATGGCAAAAAAATGGCAAAATCAAAACTTTGTGTTGGTGATGCCTTGGGTTTTAGCTTTTATATTTTTCAGAATCTCTGCTGCTTAGTGTGTGACTCTGAAACTTCATGTTAGGTGTAAGTTCTTTTCACAGGGTAGTTTGACAAAAAAATCCCTAGCTGGAGAATCAAGGACAACTGGTATCCAAAAAGCAGAAACAACAGCAAAGGAAAGGGGGCAAGCCAGGGGGCTGAGACTCCATAGCCTGGGGCTGTGGGTGGACAATTGACCCCAATGTGTGGATGAACCAAAACTTATCAAAGTGTAAAACTCATGGCCAGGATCCACCTTGGATTTGATTTGGGTGTAGCCCCAGCCAGGCTCTTGCACTGCCCAAGGTGAATCCTTTCAATAAATCTCGATTTTATTCCTTTTGCTCTGCCTAGTCTCTGCTCCAGCTCAGCCTTTCCAGACAACATTGGAAAGGACCTTTTAAACCCCCTGTAACGAGCAGGGACATCCTCAGCCAGAGCAGGCTGATCAGAGCCCCTTCCACACCAGCCTTGAGTGTTTCCAGGGATGCTCCATCTACTTACCACTTCTCTGGGGAACTTGGGGGAGTGCTTCATCACCCTCAGTGTAAAAAATTTATTTCCTATATCTGGTACTCTCTTTTAATTTAAAACCATTGTCCCTTATCCTATTGCTCCAGCCTGTTCCCATCTTTTCTATAAGCTTTTCTATAAGCCCCCTACAACTACTAAAATAATCCAGAGAACTTCATCTGGACATGGATCATGAAGCAGTCTGGCATAAAAATCAACTGTGTGCAGTTATTTTGAATGGTCTGTTTGTTTGTTGCCAAACTCACAATCCCAGTTCTGTTGATCAAAGACAATTCCTAGTAGCTTGAAACTTAAATCTGTACAACCCCAGAACTAAACAAATTTTGAATTATGTGATTCAATATAAACCAATATTAAAGTTTTCACTTCTTTTGGCTTGCTTTCCAGTGTGGAATCTGCTCATGGATATTGTCACTAAAATTCGTTATGCTTGAATGTTCATGTTCATTAAACCTATTCACAGGAGTGCAGTAGTCGAAATGACATTGCTTTAAATTCAGAGTATTTACAGGAAATGATTATGACACTTGCCCAACTCATTTCAGTTGAGAATGCCTGGTGTGGCTTTTTGATTATGTTTATTTTTCAAACGGGCCTTTTAGATGTGAGGCGTGACTTCTGAAAAGCTGAAAATATACTTTTTGAACTTTAAATCCCTAGGATGTTATGTTTCCAGGATTTTTCATTGTTTATTTGTGGGGGTTTTTTTTTGTTTTTGTTTTTGTTTTTGTTGGTTTGTTTTGTTTTGTTTTGTTTTGTTTTGTTTTGTTTGTGGAGGGGGATGTGGTAGTTACTGGCAAGGTAATATTTAACCATGTACTATTGTTTCATTTATTGCTGCACTGAAGAATTTCATGACCTGTACTTAAGTGTTGCAAAGAACCAAGAAGGGCTCCGTACATACCTGGGAAAGCTGTCAAAACTTAGCAAGCAGCTCTCCCTCTGAGCTCACTAAATGCCACCAGCTGGTGGAAGAAATAGCTTTAGTGAGGATGAAAAATGCAAATATTGGTGGGTCAGTGGCAGGTATGGAGAGAGTTTGTAGCAGGGTGATGTGCTCTGGGACTGCAGCTGGTTCAGGACTCTCTGGTTTCCTTGTTTCCAAACCAGAACTCGTTTCCAAACTAGAACTCTTGTTTTCAAACCAGAACTCTTGTTTCCAAACCAGAACTCTGCTCCTGCTCTGAGTTTCTGAGTGGCTGCTGATGACACGTTCACAGATTTCAGTGATGGCTACAAACCTTGAGCTGAGTGGAATGGAGTTGTGCCAGCAAGTGTCCAATTAAATCTGCCCAAACCCTAAAGGAAAGGAAAACATCTATGGACTGGGGGAACTAGGACAGAAAAGGCCCTGAAGGGGCCGTGCAGGAGTTGATGAGGATGGGTGACATTCACTGTGTTGGTTTTTTTCACATTACCAGTAAAAATGAGTCCTGTAGGGGAAGATGGGCCAAGCCTGAACTCCAGAGACACCCCTTGCTTTAAAACAAGGGGTGCTCTAAAAAAAAAAAACTTTTTAAGAAAAATCAAAATATGACAAAAGAAGAAAATACCCGGGATTTTTTTCCTTGCTATTTATATCTGCTTGCTATCACAAATCCTGGTCTAAAGGTAATTGTTAATCTTAAGAAGGCGTGTTTTGTTCCCTGTTTTCTACATGGGAGCCTTGAGATTTCTACTTCTGGAAAAAATTTGAGTTCTTACACGGTCTGAGAATACTTCTCTGGACGAATTCAAAATTAAGAATTGCATTCAGGAACTGAGCCAAAGAGGCATATTGTGACTTTAAATGGTGATCTACAGGTATAGATTTCTGTGTCTCTCTAATCTGGTCCAAAAATTAAATTTCATCGTTTCAATCTTTTTTATTCCCAACTTTTATTTCTGCCAACTAATTTATGATCTCAAAATTATCCTTGTTGCATGCCAGAGAATCCAAGCAAAATAAACTTAGGGCAAAGCAGGGGTATGTGAGCTAATAAGCACCAAAAAAAAACAAACTACATAAGAAGAGTGGATGGTTTTTTGAGGCACATAAATCTGAGTTTTAGTTCAGGAAATCTCCTGACAGAGAAGCTGCAGGTCGGGAAAGGGTGTGTCCAGTGGACCTGCAGAGCAGTCAGCTGTACAGCTTTTCAAATTGACATTTTTCAGAGCCCCACCATGTCGAGACACTTCCATATTTCCATTCAGTGTATGCCTCATATTGTGCTGCACCCAGTCTCTGGAAGTGAATAGAAAATAAGACATTCACAGAGGACTCCAGATTAGAGAGAGCCTCTTCCAAACAAACAGAGTGAACTCCAGGCATGACACACATGCAAGAAATGGATTTTGTGGCCTGTGTGCTCTGTCTGAGGTTTGCACTATCACATTTGAAAGTCAGTGTATCAGATGAAATCTGGTCCTGGTGCCAGTTTATGATGAATAATAAAGCAGATGCACTGTGCTGCCTGGAAAGGATATAAACAAGTTAAGCTGTCATGAATAATAGATAACCAATTCTTTAATTCTTCTTTAGAAGTCAGCTTGTTGTTTAGCAGAGTTATACTGAGTCCATTCCCCAAGCTTTGTCATATCTGAAAAATTAATTATGTCCATCCAGGAAAAAGGTGACACATTTCTGTGCACCAGGTACAACATTTCACAGTGCTGTACCAAGTGGATTTGATCTGCTCCCTTTGACCTGTCAGGGCTCAGTGCACACTGAATTTGTATGGTTTGAAATGTGGGTTTCTGCTGAAAACATTTCAGCCTTGTCATAAAAATATGCAGCTTACAGAGTGCTTTCATAGGAAAAAAGAGAAACACTTGTCTTAGGAGGAAAGCTAGAAAGGACTGGATCCATTCTGCAATATATGGTAAAATTTTCCATCTCTCTAGCCCTCAGTTGGCCAGACAGTCAGAAACTGTTTCTGTTAACTGATTAAAATAGAAATTCAGTGCCACCATTGTGGCCTTTTCCTGGGTTATAGGAAAAAAAAGGAGAAAAGCTGTTCTGCCCTGCAAGCTATCCAACCTGGCTCTGTTTGTTTCTCTGGGTAGATAGGGCATGACTAACTCGTCCATATGTTCAAACATAAAATTCCTGCTGTGATTCTCTGCAGCAGAGGACAAGCAGCATCTGTACGTGGGGGAGATATCTTTTCTGCACTTGAATCAGCCTAGTCCTCCAATGGGACATATTTATTCCTGACACTTGGGAGCCTGCACGCTGCTGCATCTTTTAGGCCTGCTGGTGTAATAGAGAGATAGCATTCCCTTTGTGCACAGGACATGTGACCATCACACCCAAACATTCTGCCACAGCCTCACTGTCTGCCCTGTGCACTCCTGCCCCTGGCAGGAGGACTGTGCAGTGCCTGTGGAATTGTCATTGTCCCTGTCCTGGGCCCAGGAACACAGCTGGGCTCGTCTGGGGAGCAGTCCCTGGTGAGCAATCCCTGCAGTCCTGCTGTGCTGCCGTGGCAGAGTTAGCAGAGAATTTGTGTGTGACAGTGTTAAAACATGAATTTTGGGCTGTGTTAGAGTTAGAGCATGAATTATGGTCTGTGTTAGTGCTAACACATGTACAGGTGTCACGTATATTCTAATACATGTACAGGTATTACATAGATTCTTTTAGATCTTCTGAAAAGATTATCTCTGCGTGTCTGCCTGAAAGGTGATTTAAAAAGATGTCACTGCCCCACATGGCATAAAAGTGACACATCAGATTTGGCCACTAGCTTATTTTTTGTGACTTTTCTTCCTGGCCTTCAGTACAGTCTGGTTGCTGGTCCTTCAAACTCTAAAGTACATCTGTCATTTACTGATATCACACAGAATGAAACGGCACAGGGTGCAGGAAGAAATCCTGTGGGGCATTTCTGCAGAGATTTTACAGAGGGAGAGCTCAATCTTTAACTCTAGGCTTCATGGAAATACTACAATTTCCTCCACGTTTGGCACGTGCCAGGCATTAGAAGGCACAGGCAGCTTTGTAATATGTCTGAAGGACATCCTTGTGTGCCACCTTTTGCCATATGTGCTGTCCTTGGCTCCTAAGGAGCATTGTTGTCACACAGCTGAGGGTGTGCCATGCCCTGTTAATTCCAGGTTAGGCTCTCAGCCTGCCTGTTCCTGCCTCCATACAGGATTACATCTTTCCTCTTGGTGTGTGTTTCACATGGCTCCTTTTTAAACCTTTACAAAACAAATGTGCCTGTCCAGAGTCTTACAAACAGAAAAAAAAAATAAAAATAGAGAATTAAATGTGGCTTATAAGAAAGCAATGCAAGGAGACCTGGCAGCCCAGATAATGCATTTGTAGCTCTAAAGAGTAACAGGCCCAAAGCTGCAAACACACTGCTTTTTGTGGAGCAACCAGATGCTGCCACTGGAAAATGTCTCAGTTTGACATCTATGGCCAGATGGTCAAACCTGTGCCCTCTGTATATTGTAATGCATGCAGAGAGTTCTGCCAAGTGTAAAAAAAATAGGAATGTGATCCAGGCACTGTCAGCAGTTAAACAGGATTACAGCAAATTCTTGCATATACAGCCAAGGGATATCAAGTTTTTAGTGATGGTTTATGCTGTATGTGTGCCCTGGTTGTGAGATCTAAGCTTTGTCCAGCAGGGTCCTGCCCCTCAGCAGCTGTTCCAGTTTAGGATGGGCAGGCACTCATCCCAGGAGGGAGGTAAGAGCCACTGGACCTCTGGTATTGTGGCTTCTGCTCATGGATTTTATTGTTTCTCTTCTGTTGTGCTCTGATGTACAAAGACGCTGAAACCATCCACAAATTAAGCTAACCTGACTTTGAAATGGAAACAGGAACAGTTTCTGAGAGCACTTAGGGACAGAAACTGAGAGCCCTGCCTCTCAAAAACATTTCACAGAGAAATGTTTTGTGTTTATGGTGCTGGCTCTCTGCTGAGCAGGCTGCTGTCAGAGAATTCAGAGCATCTGCCGAGGTGGGCTGGACTTGGGGCACAAACACAGCCCCAAATCCAGGCTCAGGGAGAATGTGGATAACTGCAGTAACTCTGTATGGGGATATGCACCCCCTTAGGCTGCCTTGAGCCATTTGTGACAGCAATTAGGAGCTGGTATGGCATCAGGAGACAGAGCTTTGGATAACACTGCTGGGTCAGGAAAGTGGTAATTACAGATCCTAGGGGTGCTTGGTGACGTGCAATGTGGCTCCAGCTGGATGCTCTGGCAAAAGTGAGCTCTGGATAATTTCTCTCTTCTTGAAGCTGGCATCGACTAGAATGAGTCGAAACCCATTTTCCTTTCTCCCTCTAAACTCTACCTGGTTTCTTGGCATTATCAAGCAGTTGTGTTTTTCACAGTTACTGCGTTTCAGTCATAAACATGGAAGGTGAAATACACCTTGGATGAAAGATGCCACAGACCACTGAGTGCTGTAATGGGACTTGTTTCCACTGTAGTTATTGGGAATGCAATGGTACACTTGAGAGTCTTTTTTACCTACCTAATTACCTCATTTTTCTGTCTACAACTGGGCTAATAAACTTTAAAAGCCATGAAAAGATTTTACAGTGCTAGTGGTACAAACAGAGCATTTGCCTTTATCCTTGCTGCTCCAAAGCTTCACAAGCTGTGCTATCCCAATTACCTATTTTCAATGAGCATCATCCCACGAGGAATTTCCAATCCTCTATAATCTAACTGAATATAGGCAAAATGGAAAAATGCACATGGAAAAATCAGTTTGCCCAGCAGGACTTTTGCACAGACTAATTCTTAGAAAGGAATTTCAATCTACTCCAAAACACCTGGGGTGATTCCTCTGGGTAGCAAGTGCTGATTTGTGCTTGGTGATAAGCACACAAGTAAATGATTAGTATGATGTACTTCTACTCTGTGCAGCAGTATCCTTGATGCTGTAGAATAGCTGCAAACTCCCCTTTTTTCCCCAGATTGTGACATATGTGGGCTGGCTGCTGTAATGCTGTTTTTGCTTGTATCAGGTGGGATTCACTTCAGCAGCACTGGGAGTGGGGATGGGGGGAACTTCTGCAGCTTCAGAGTTGAGGACACAGTCAAGCAGGACATGAGAATGGAATTCTTCTGGTTTCAGCATAACATTGCAGGTTTCAGGAGTTCACTGGGGATTCATTATTCAGGAGATATGGTCCTATATCATGAATTTATGTGCACAGTGCTGGATCTCTGGTTTGAGCAGCTCGTATGTGCACGGAAAAACAATTACAAAGTGGTTTAATACAGAGCAGCATGCAGACAGTCTGTGCTGGATATAGAGCCTTAGGGCAAGCAATCATTGCATGGAATTGTATTTTTAAGTAAAGAACTGCCTAAAATTTGCAAACATTCCCATCTGGCACCTCTTTCAGTTTTATTTTCCTTTTGGCTGGAGTTCAGCACTTTTAGGAGGAGCAGTGTGCTCAGGAGGATTTAATGTCTGTGGTGCTCCCCTGCTGCAGCTTCCCCAGTCCTCGAGAGCCAAGGCAGAGGGCTTGTGCAGACTTGCTGAGGTCCACATCACTCCCTTGCTGTTGTATTCAAATAAAGAGAATGATGCATCTAGAAATGGAATGGGAGAGGGTGTTGATGCCTATGGACTATATAATTATGCCAGTCTACTGGCATTGTGAAAGAGTGTTTATCCAAACACAGCAAGTTTTCTGAATAGTGTCCAATATAGAATGGTCTTTCAGCTGAATTTTAAAAGCCTCTTTTTGAGATTTGTGCTTGCCTATTTTGGAATGTCCTGATGCTTCACGTGTTCTGATTTCCTTTTTCTTCCCTTTCATAGCTGCTTAATTATTACTGCATAATATTAACTATATGCTCATAAATAAAAAAGCAGCTCTCTTGCCTGGAGGAAGTTTATTGTGTTTTTGTAGAAGATTGGTTCAGGGAATTGAATTCCACTGGACCACACATGCTTGCAGGAGCAGTCATAAATTTTGCAATTGCAAGCATGGTTAAATTTTTTATTTATAAGTTGGTGTACCTTTTATACTGTCAGAAAACAGTGAGGAGAATGTACTCCTGGTGCATCTGTCTTAATGTCAGGAATGACTGCCAGTTTACAATTCTCAAACAGTTTGTTGTAATCTCAGACATCAGTCTCCAGCCTGAGCTCCTGGGTACTGAAAGAAACAAATGGAAACCCTGCCTTGCTATAAATAGAAGGCAAACATGTTTTGATGAACTAATTTTAAAGGAACCTTCCTTGTATGCAAAATATTGTGGAGAAAATACAAATTGTGAAGGTCTATTTAGTTACCACTGGTGAACAGAGGGAGCTGGACAGATTGTGGCTTTTAATTCTCAGCACTGCCCATGAGGGCTGAGGAGCCTTGGCTCTCCCAGAACTGATTATAATCCATCTGATGTAGCTCTGCCATCCCAGAGATTTCTGAAACACGGGAATTCTGCAGTCAAACAAGACTAATTCTGCAACAAAAAAGACTAAATCTGCACACAGTCTGTGTTCTGTGGCTTTTAAACTCTGCCTGCTTGGCCTGTGTGCACGTACGTGCAGGCACACTAATAATTCAGAATTAAGCTTTGTATCTTTTGAAAGTCTTGCTTGTCTTTTTTTCCCAGCTGCATCCCTTGATGTAATAAAAGGTATCATGTCTCCCAATAAATCTTGCCTGGCTTATATCCTCAGGCTATTGTAACTACAGCAGTGTTAACTAATTTGCCAGCTTTTGCACGTATAGTTCAGCCAGACTGTGGAGAAATATAAAATAAGGTAGGATGTGATGCATTATGTGATCCACTACATGTTACTATGTAGATTATTTTTAGTCTGGCTCCTGTAAAGAGCTGGTAGCCAGGGCAAAGCAGGAAGAGCTGGGGAAACTGCCCAGCAGAGGTGATGAGTAGCAGGGCTACTTGTTTATATCTCAGCAAAAAAATGTGCACTTTTGCTATTTCATTTTACATTCTGTGCATGAAACAATCAAATTTAAAAAAGATGTCTCTTCACAGCTTTCTGCGTTGAGTAGCTTTCAAATTATTAATTAATAGAATAGGAAATGTTTCTGGAAGACTTAATCTGAATAATAAATAAGCAGAATAATTCGCTACTCACCCTTTGCTAAACACATACTCAACAATTCCAGTTAAAAGCTACGTTCTGCTGCTGTTCAGTGCAAGTTGTATTATGTGAAGTTTTGACAATAAAAATTACCAGCAGGAAATTCAAAAGGCATTCAGTAGCTCCGTTTTTATATTACATTCAATGAATTGTTTTACTAGTGGTGTTTTTAGTGAAATAACATGGAAGCCCACCCAGGTATTAGGCATAATTTAATTCTTTGCTTTCATTTATCACAATATTTATAACATCAGTTCTTTACTGGCTGAAGAGAGCCAGGAAGAATAGCTGCTTTTTTCTCTTGCTTTTTAAAATGTTACCACAAATCTCCAAACTCTTTTCTCTTTTCTTCCAATGTTCAGGGAATGCAACAGATAAATCAGAGTAGAGTATCCATTATGGGATGTACTTTGATGATCGTTTACCTCTCAGATGTCCTTCAAACTAATTTGGGCTAAAATAAACACTGGAAATTTCTGCCCTGAGTGCTTCAGACATGATTTCTCACTGACTAACTCAAATGAGTATTTTGTCATTTGGCTTCTTCAAGTCAGGAGGATAAAAAATGGGCACTGTCAATTGAAAGCACTCTAAATAGCTTAACAGCCATTTCCTTAGGCAGTACCTTTTACTCTTCATTTTGTCTTGGTTCCAAACATGACCTTATCTTTATCATTTGTTGACTGCTTTCTCAGATTTGCAGCCTCAGAAGATGAAGGTGCCTTCCTGTACCCAGAACAGTTCCCACAAAGCTGCCCAAAATACTATTTTGGCAATGCATCACTATAGATCATTAAATATTTGCACCAGGGGGGCACATCTAAGCTCCCATTAAGTGAGTGGTGCTTTTCAGTGCCTGGCCTGGAAAAGACAGGAGTGCATTGATGCTGCTGAGTGAAGCACTGATCTTTGCTTTTTGTTCTTTTCTCTGTTCTAGGTACAAACACAACCCATTCCTTGAGAAGCTGAAGGCATACCAATCTTCTCAAGAGTAATTAGTTCCAGAAAATGTTATTTTCTCAGAATCTCACATGGTATTTAGTAACCACAGTAGGCTGTACATAAATGCACCACATGCCTGTCATTTATAGACAGGGACCTCAAGATATTTTATAGATGTTAAGTGTGAACAACATCCAATAACATGTATGGGGGAATTAAATAAAATTTATTTTAGTTTTATTTCATCTTTCTATGAGTTTGAAAGACCTTTTGTTTCTTCTCAAGCATCTGAAGGCCTTAGGACCAAGTTTAGTGACTGGGATATTTATTAAAATCACTTTTAATTTGAAAATTAGAGCCCAATACTTAACCTTCATATCCCATTTTATAAACTAGAATATAAAAACTGAATTCCTAATTCAAGATGATTTGTCAAAGTGTTTAAGTAAACCCACAAAATTTTACAATTTAATGGTCTAGTTTTGTTTATACTTTCTTGGCAAAAAACCTGAGCATTTAGGTGGCCCTGTAGAAATGCTTCAAAATTACAGGAATTACTGTTTAGAGATGGAAACTGCTTTGGGGAGACTGAGAGTGTTCTGGGAGCTGTCCTGGTGCCACTGTGAGCTGCACTGACTCTGCCTGGACACTTCCAGCAGATCCCACAGAACACTGCTGGGGAATTTCATGCTGAGCCACAGAACCTGCTGTAAACTTTGGGAATGCACTGAATAGGGATGGCTCCTGTTTGGCTGGAAGTGTGAAACAGGGGTACAGCTGTGTGAGGGGAATTTTGGGGCAGGATTTGGGGGGTCATCCAAGCCACCTGGATTTTTACTGGTGTGCTGTGAGAGCTCCGTGTTCTTCCTCTGCAGAAAAAGAATAGGAATGGCATGGCTGGCTGGAGGAAAAGGAATCAGGATGGCAGAGACAGAAAATCCTTAAGAGAGGGCTGAGATCAGTCAAGTTTGAAGAATGTGGTGGGTTTTTTTGGTTGTTTTTTTTGTTTGTTTGTTTGTTTGGCTGGTTGGTTGGTTGGTTGGTTGGTTTTTTAATTAGTTTGTTCCTTGTGGTTGTTTGAGGGAGCAGGTTGTGCCAGCTCTGGAAAGGACACATTGAGTGTGAGGGGATATTTTGTTGAATGCTGCACTGATTTACACGTGCAAACAAGCACAGAACTGGTTTCCTGCATCAAAGCCAGGAAGATATTTTTCTGGAAATCCCCTAAAATGGACACTGAGTGCAGAACCAGCATCATCTGCCCCCTTCCCAGCCTTTCTGTCCTGTACACTCCATTAGAGGGGTAAGTGATTGCTTCTGTGTATGACCAGATGTTTGATTTGAAGACCATTAATCAAATTTCCCAAGGGAAAAGAAACATTAAGCAATTAATTAAGATACAATACTAGACTTGTAAGAGAGTTCTGACTGCACTAATTAATCAAAGCAAGTAGGAAGATTTTGTTTAAGGAGCTCTGAAGCACTTTCTGATGTACTTCAGAGAAAGGAGCTTTAAGTAATGCAGAGGAGAGCAGAACTATTCAATACACCTGTTTTATACTCACATCTGCTGCAAGTATGATGGATTTTGTGTTTTAAAGTCATGGTGAAATCGAGATTTTTTTTCACAGTCACAAAGGCCTTTGTAGTAATAAGCTGCACTTTGCTGAGACAAGGGAAGCTCACCTTTCCTTCTGCTGGAGCAGAAGAAAACTGCTTTGAATTTCGAAGGTGAAGCCAGGCTACTGTTTTAAGCATTAATTTGGGGGAAATATGTAAAGAATATACAGTTAGGAAAAGCTACATCACAATTATGCTCATGATTTTTAATGTTTAATGCAACAGCACCTAGGATCCATGGTTTGAAGGCCCTCTCTTGGGGACACTGTGCCCTTTCTGATGAAGGAAAGGTTCCTGTGTCACTAGCAGAATTTTAAAACTGAAGAAGAGTTCTTCATGTTTTATCATGATGGGCACAGGCAGATTTTGAAGGCCAAAGTGAGAGGTTCTTCAGTTTTATATAAACAGATTTATATAGCAGCTTTCACTTGGCACTGGAGCTAACAAGGACTGGTCTGTCAGCTGCTTTTTATTTGAAAGCTTTTCAAACCTGCTCTAATTTTAGGACTCCTGTTTCTTGGTCTGTTGTATGAACAAAGACAAGGACCTCCTGTGGTCAGTCATGCAGGAAATAAAGTAATGGGAATTAGATCAGATGATTCCGAGACTGTATTTAAGAAATGTAACCATTAGGAAATACGTAACAAAATATCTCTCTTGACACATTAGCAACTATAGCAAACAGGAAAATTAATGAAACCTTGGTTCAAACTTTCAGACCAACAGACAGTAAGTGAATGGATGTATTTGGTTCCTTGATTATTGGAACATATTTTGGTAGGTGTGTCAAGAGACACCCACAAACTGACCTGGCTTTTTGGGATAGGTATTGCTTGGAGAATATGCCTATGCAGGAGGCAGAGAAAAAGTCCATTAATCAAAAAGATGCTTACCACTTGAAATTGAAAATGGGCAGCCTGCAGTTACTATTAAAAATTAAGAAGTACAAAGTTTCAATGTCCTGGGAGATCTTTGACAGCAGAGGCAGCAAAATGGATGGGGTTTTGGCAGGCTGGGTCAGATGGGAGGCCAGGAGCTGTGTGGTGTGGGGTTTGTGTGATGGTTTCTGTCAGCCAGAAAGAAATCTGCTAACTCAATCAGGGCTGAACCAGCCCCAGCCAGGACTAACAGGCAAGGAGTGGCTGCAGCAGAATTTCTCAGAAACAGGTGAGCATGAGAGAAAAATGTCTTTACAGTGGTTCAGAGGAAGATAAAACGAAGGAACGTGACTGGGAGGCTGACTTGGGGAAACAGCCAGATGTGTTTCCATAGAAACAAAGATGACAGATTTGTTTAAATGGTTGCTTCAGGGCCAGAGTCTCCCCTTGGTGCCTAGAGAAGGTTCAGTGGCAGTGGATGGGACAGACAGGTGCCAAAATGGTGAAATTATCCCTGGTAATGAAACCATTAATTGCGAGGGAAGTCTCACAGGGCAGCTGATACTTTTGGAGGAATAAACAAGCTATCATGCAGTGCTCATCCATCTCTGCCAGCCTGCCTGTTAGAACTTTGCTGATTGGTCTAATAAAAGATAATACCTCTGCCCATAAAGTTTATCTTTTTTTCCATTGATAGATTAGCACGGACCAAACATTACCACTAAAAAAAAAAGGTTACTATTTAAATTTAGCTGTTATTTATAGCACCTCTTTTTTTTCCTGAGATGTCTAGATCACTAATGAAAACTTTGGACACCAATATTCATGAACCAACTCAAGCTGTGACCTGGCTGTAGGAGAGTTGTTATAGTTTGTTAGGATATGATTAAAAAAAACGAAAACATATTTTTTTATTCAGCAAGAACTCATGCTACCCTTATTCTCTTTAATATTTAATGGTTTCAGGTTTCCAGTCTCAAGCAATTTTTTCTCCCTTGAATCACAGAATCTCAGAGAAATGTTGTGTGAGACTGATAGCAGAGAGGGCAGATCATTTTGTGTTCACTGTTCGGATTAAATAAGGTTGGGGTTTTTTATCATCTATTTCTGCAGCATTTCACACTTAGAAACACAATGGTGCCACGTTTGAAGAAGCATTAGGGCATATCTCAAGATATGAAAGTCTGAAATGAAGGAAGATTGCATCAGGATATGGTTGGGAAGGTTATTTTCATCATAGCAGACATATATGTCTATACAGCTTACCCCAATTAGTTGATCTTTTAAAGGTCATTCATATTGCATTCTCCTGAAGAATTAAATTTTAGATAACATGTCTTGGATGGAGCTACAGTGTTCATTATTTCATGTTGAGGTATTTAATTTTTTATATGTTTAATTTAAAGTCCATGTCACTGTAGTTCGTTAATTCTGCTCCAGAATATTTATCAGGCTAAATGGGCAATGTTGTCATATGCTTAAATAGTTCTACTTTTACACTTCTAAATAATTCTACATTTTTGTTGGGTAAAATAAAAAAAACTCCTTGTAGCATATCTTCAGCAGATATTTATTTCTTTGAAATGCACACCATCAAGGAATTATTGTGAATATTTCTCTTTCTGGGTATAAGGTGGGACTGAAGGGGAGGAGAAAGAAACCAGGGAAAGGCAAATCTGGACTCAGCAAAGTTTGCAGCAAAACTTTCAGTCATGTGATTAGGACCAAAATTTCATGAAAGGTTCTAGGAACATTATTAATAACTGAACATTATTAATAACTGAACATTATGCCTTTTCATACTGGTTCTGTGCTAAATCTGCTCTACCACCTTGATCCTGTGAGGTTTTTTTTTCCCTTGTCTTTGATACTACAGGGATTTATGTAACACAGTTGACTCTATATTCTTGTACAGTCAAGTTGAATTGATTTTGCTTATAAGATTAGTAAACTTTTCCCTCTTACCTTTGCAATATGAAACATTTGTGGATTTTAAGTGTGCATAGCTAATACAAAATCTACATAAAACAAAATAAAAAAATTCCGATACAAGAAAAAATTGTTCGGTATAAAAGTTTTTTGTGAATTTTAGCAACAACATTAAAAAAACCCCAAAAACTCTTTTCTGGTTAAAGATTGAGATGATCAAGCCAAAACTACTCTCCTGCTGTTTACAAATCCGCTTTCAGTAAACCTCTTCCCTCCTCCTCCAGGTATTTTGGCATGGCTCTTTTAGGAGCCCTCACTTGAGTATAAATGGAGAAGAAATTTGGTTATATGAAGTTTCTTTCCTTTCATTTTCTGTGATGGCACTGTTGGCACAATTTGTTAGCTGTCTTTTGTTGTTCTGCATCCCTTCTCAGCTTTGATGTAAATGAGTGCAGCAGCTGCCACCCAGGCTGGTCCTTCCAGAGTGTGGAGTGTGTAAAGATTCCAGCAGTGAGTTTGGGGAGTGCTGGGAGACTGGGATGTGAACAGCCCAAATCCCAGTTTTCTCTTCTCCAGCCACAATAATACCAGTCAGATCACCACCAGCACACTGACATATCTAGCAGGACTGGAAATAAATCTGAAACCTCTTCCCCTGTCCCCAGCTGTGTGCCCCAGGCAGCAGGCACATCCTTTCCAGCTGCAGGAGACAGGAGAAACCATCAGCCCAAGGAATTTGCATTTCAGTCCCAGTCTGCACACTGGCTCTCTTATGATTTTGGCACAGCAGCCCATCCTGACCTCTGGCCACCTTTCACAAATCCCTGTGTGCATCACAGGCAGCTTCCAGAGCAGGAAATGTGTTGGGGCTTTGGCTGGGAAGGGCACACAAGGGGCTCTGTTATGGCAGATCTCCTTGTGGTCTCTGCTACCTGGTGCTGGCAAGTTATTTTGGAGAAAATGAGGCTTCACTTGGCTCAGCCTGTTGGTTCTGTTGTTTACCCCTTAACCTAGTGGCATCCAGTTGATCTCACGAGGGTGAGCAGACGTTCCCTCTGTTCCCTGCTGGGGCAGAACACTGGGCTCTGCCTTCTGAGGGGACTTTGATGTTTGCAGGAAACTTCCCAAGATGAGGAAATTTTGAAGTCACTGCCAGTATTCTGGGAGCAGAAAAAAGAAGCAGTGACAGCCTATGATTTGTCATAAGACAAGAAATAACCTTTGAGTATTGGTCTCACCAGGTAGAGGCTTGTTGTTATGGTAATATGATCATCCCAGTTGATGCAGAAAACTGAGCTGGGTCACAGAACAGCAATTAGAAGACATGTCAGCATGAAAGAACTGGGTAAGAAATAGTCTTTCAGGAAGGGATTGCTGGCAGGTTTCCCAGGAAGCTGCTGACACAGAGATGCCTGATCCACCCAATTCCTTGATGCAGTGCATACAGCACAGCAATAATTGCTGTTTCTGAATGAGGATCTTGGGATCACGAGCATTCACCAAACCCTGCATGCACCACGTTCACCTGGGAGATTCTTTTCTCTACTTGTCCCTAAATGGGACAGCTAGACTTTACCCTGCAGGCTCCAGTTAGGATAGAGAAACCTTTCAAAACATTCAGAGTTTGTGATCATGCTGTGTGTGTGCAGTGTTTCATACATGCAGAAAGATGGTTGCAGAAGGGAAGATTTTGAAGCCAGGGCTTTTGAAAAGCTCAACAGAAAGCATTGAAAAGCAAAAATAGTTTCTAAAGAGATGGAAGATTAGGACTGTTAGCAAGGGAAAAATCCTTTGCTGTGCTCAGAAGAGCTTTGTTAAATTAAGTAATTTTTTAACCTCATTTGGTGAGCAAAGAGAGCATTTAATTAAAACAAACAGCAAGATTTAATTGTTGAGAGTAAAATTAATCTGGAAGTTAAGTAATATCAGTGGGCTGAAATTTGCTGAATGATCTTGCTCCATCCCTGCTATGAGCTCTTTTATCTGCTGCTGCAAGAGGCTCTGACAGAATCAGATCTGAGAGTTGTGTGAGAGTTTGGAGATCCTTATAGGTGCTTTCTTCAAAGGCAGAGGTGAGGAAACATTTCATGGTGGTGAGGATATCTCATAAAGCTCAGTGCATCAATGTCTACAGCTGGATCCTGGTTAGGTTTGGAGGCAGCCAAAATTAAGAAGCAGCATCCTATTCTCTTCCAGTCCCATTCAGCCTTCCTTAGAGCAGGCACAAGCAGCACTCACAGCTTTTACAGTGGGCAAAATGCTGCCTAAAATATTTTCCTGACCTTCAGTGAACAAGAAAATGTTTCTACAGTTTAAAGGCAGGCTTAGCTCAACTTTAGGACTTCCTTCTTAGGCTAAAAGAGCTTCATGCCTTGTCTTTTATGCCATTCAAAAGACAATTATTTGCACCAATAGAACCGGTACAGAAATTTTGGTGCTCCTAACTGACTGTTTCCTCATTTCCTTAAAAATACCTTAATAAAACCCTTTTTGTGGGGAAATGAAGCAGGAGAACTGCTGTGTTGCCACTGTTCCTTTTCCAAGCCTTCCCCACGATGCAGGATGTCTAAAATGAAATCTTTAGGCCCCTGGAGTCCCAAACTGACTGAGCCATTGGTTCCTGTGCAGCTTCTATTTCAATTGGCAGTGCTTAAACATGTATGGAATAGCTGGTATTGGTGTGCAAGCTACAGGTATTTATCTACAAAGAACCTTTTTTTTCAGTTCAAGAGCACTCAGGATATGTTGATTCTCATAAATTGAACAGTGCCAGGGAACTTCAGTGTTTATTAGAATAGTATTTTCTCTATTTCACACTTTTCAAAAGGTGTCCTGCTCCCTTTTGGCCTGAGCTCATTGACACTTTCCCAAACAGGAGCTAGGCAGGATTCAGGCATGGGTGTTGGTCAGGAGCTTTCCCAATCTGCCATCTGCAGCCTGGTTTGGCAGGGAAGGGAGTTTATTAGTGTGACATAAGCCATTCCATGCCAGGTGGCCTGAGGGCCAACCAGCATAGCAAAGAAATCCTTAAAGGTTTTTTTTTTTTTCTTTTTTTTTTTTTTCTGTTTTTTTCCTTTTTTTTTTTTTTTTTTTTTTTCTTTTTTTTTTTTTTTTGTAAAATTAATTGTAATGAAATTCAGTTTCAAAATTTTCATTTAAAAAAAAAAAATCAAGGCTTTCCATTTCAAAATGCCAAAATTAAATGTTCCAGCATTAATACACAGCAGCTGTTCCTCCTTTGATGAAATCACTCAAAAACTAATTTGTGTGCAAATATAAAAACTCATTTTCTCTGAAATGGTTTGGAAAAAGTTTTAGTGCTCGAAATTCTTTCTAAATTCTTTCTAAGTGTGGAATTGCTTTAGCTCCCAGAGTGTTCATAACTTGTTGTATGGATCAAGAAAAAAAACAGAATTTTTCTATGGTTTTCTGTGACATTGATCCTTAGCGAAATGACAAATTCAGAAAGATGTGAAATGATGAAATAACAGATGTGTTGCAGGGGGGAAGCAGAAAAGACCATGGAAGAACATGACAGAAACAGAGGCTGCAGGTGGTTAAAGCAATGTCTGTGAGGGGGAAGTGTGGGGTTAGACTTTTTGGGTGCTCTTAGGCACCTAATTTGTTGGGTTGTTTTTTTTTTAATGAGTTAAGTAAGTTAATAGTTGTTATAAAGTTGTTTATTGCAGAAGTACATCAGTTTTAAAGGCAAAAGCAAAGCAAAGCAATGGTAAAGCACATGGCATTAAAAGCAAGTGGCAAAATGCAATGGCAAAAAAGCAATGGCATAAAGCACTAGCTCTTTTTAATGCATGTTTTTACAGAAACTTTTTAACAAGCTAAGATGTAAACTCAGACTGTTATTTCTTAAGTTATTAGAATTTTAGTTTCTTAGCATGCTAGGCTGTGTATAAACTATGTACATGGCTTGTTTTGTTCTAACTAAAAAAATGTAAGCAATATTTTTAACTATAACTTTATTATGTTTGAAACTAGGTTCTTGGAGCTTTTATGGAAACACTAGTATCTAGGACTATGTTTTTCAACCTTCCCTAGAGCATGTGCTACTTCTCTGGCATCTAAGACCTTTTATTCACTAAAAGCACTTAAAATTCATTCTACTTACTTATTTACCTGCTTGATTATACTAAAACTTAAACTTATATTTCTACTTTATGTGTTAGTGGCTTAACATACTTCAATCTATTTAAAGGCTTTAATTCAATCTCTGCACTCAGATTTCTCTCTGAAGAATTCAGAGAGACTCCTGACTTACTGACTCCAACAGGGAAGGACACTGGAATGCCTGGAATTCTGCCAATCCCCCTGGGGATGCACAGGGATGGAATCCTTGGATGGAGCTGGAGCGTGCTGGTGGTTGGTGATGAGTCGTGACTTGGAGCACAGCACCAGCACCAGCACCTGCAGGTTCTGCAACTTGGCCCTGTTTTTGGGGAGCCAGGATAAAAAAATCTGTGTCTGCCCAAGAAATGCTCTTGTCTGTCAGGCAGGAGTCGACAGAGAGATGTGATGGGTTAGCTGAGGTGAAACTCCATTAATTGACATTTTTTGTTACAACAGGCAGTGGGTCCCTTTGCTCTTAGAATTTGAGGATCTTTCATGAGCCAGATCCTAGAGTGTGGCAGAACCTCCCTCTCCAGGGAGCAGAGCACAGTCCTAAATATAGCTCAGCCTGGAAAGTGTTTGGATGTCACTGGGGTAGGGAATGTTTCATGAGGTTTCCATGTATAAATAAAAGATGAATGCAATTAGTCCTCACCATAGGATATTTCCTTCTATGTGACCCAAATTTATTTTTTCTATGGCTTTCAGCAGGAGATGTGCCATCAAATGCCTTTTGAATATCAAATGGTTGGGATGAGCTGCCATAATCAGCTCCATAACCTTTTATAACCATCTTTGTGCAGAAAAATTTTCCCTTTGAAATCCATATTGGCCATTCTCTTTCAGGTTATTACTTCAAACAAGCTCTTTAACTCTCTCCTAATTAGTGATTCTGGCTTTTTTTTGTAAGCTGCAGATGAACAGTGCTGTTTTGGTCCCTCCAGGTCAGGGCTGTACACACATTATAAACACTGTGGCCTCATCTTTCTGCTTTTGGACTCTCCACAATTTATTTGTGCCAGCGATGTTTTCATGATGATTGCCACAGCCTCTGAATTCACCCTGGTTTGGATCTGGGCCATCAGGTTAATTCAGAGCCTGAGATTTCCATGAAGCTCCTGGCAGCCAGATCTGTTCTATCCTTTTCCAGTTTTCTCCAAAACTAAAACAGGATCAGCAGAGTTTTTAACATTATTGAACTACTGATGTAAATTACTGCTTTTACTGCTGTTTAATCATGAAATCACTGGCATTAATTAGAATTGCTTGGAGTCCATGTGCAAGCCCAGTGTCTTCTCTAGGAAGTAACAATTTGAATGAACACTGATGGATAGTGAGAGTAGTTTTGGGCATGTTCTCACAATTGTGCTCCTCTGTAAGCAACCAGTTTTAGTAAAATTGTGCACCATCACCCTCCCAGAAGTTCCAAAAGTCCCAGCAATGGTATTATTGTGCATGAAGTAAAGGACAGTTGTTGGTACCAGGAGGGACACTGACTTCCCTGAAAAGAGCTGGACTTCCCACCCAATTACAGGGCTTTGGAATCCATCCTTCTCTGGAATTTCCCTCTTATGATCCTGATTCCTTACTTGAAACAAACATTGCCTGTTTCTGCTATTGCTACCTCTGCAGCCTTAAGTAATTATGAGGAAAAAATATAGAAGCAAGGGAGCTTCATATTAGGGAATAATTTCTTTTTCCTATGGATTTGTATTCCGAAATAATACATCAAGGACAGAAATAGCAAGCCAAAGCTCAAGCTATCACATGAAAAAATAAAGTGGGACATGAGTGCTTTAAGATCCAAAATTCTAGACATTTCAGTGAAAGAAAGTTTGAATGAGAGCTTTGAAGGAATGTGATGCTTGCTGCTGCTGACCCCATATGTGGATTTTGGAGTGCAATTATTCAGTTTTACCAAGGAAACCCACAGTTTTATACCTTGATAAGAATCAATCTCCATAAAAGCATTCCTTAGCAAGGCCATGCAGTGCAATAGGAATCCATCACACTCTTTCAGATTTCCAGTAATTGTGCTGCAGCAGTGGAGCAGCTCAGACTTCATGTCTGTAAATAGTGTTGTCCAATTAATAATCTCACTGGTTATGAACCTCCAAAATCCCTCAGGCTGAAGCAAAACCAAGCAGAAAAGAATTCCTTCTGTACTGTTGAATAAAAGAGACTTAAATGGGGGAAATGAAAAACTCTTTATATAATGTGGAATCATCATCAAGTGCAGAAAGAGCATTTGTCACAATGGAAGAATTTGTATGTGCTGAAGCTTTCAGTCTGTTCCACTCATTGTGTCTCACCAAACCCTTAGATACTGCTGAGTAAATGACGATTTTTTATTTGATTTTGCATTTGATTACCATGCATTACATTGTATATCTCACAAAAAAAGTGTTTCTTTTATTTCTTTTATTTATTTATTCATTATTTATTAAAAGAGTATCCACTGGGTCTTCATTTTCTTGAGAAAAGGCAGGAGAGTTCTATGTTGACACCATTGAACACAGATGAAAAAGTCCAAGTATTTAGACAGGATGGAAACCAGAACACGACATGCCTTGTGCTTTTCGTGGAAAAAAGAAGAGAAATTGATTATGCAGTCTATGACTTGCTGTGACAAACTAGTGCTTGCTACAGAAATAAACAACAAATAAGCCTAAAACACGCACATTTTAAAGTTTCTTTGGAGGTAAAATCAATTGATCTTCCACAATACTAGTTCTAGTTTGGAAGCACTTGTAGATGACTGAATTTTAATTATCCAATAGAGTAGTAAAATATTTTTATCTTGATTTTTCAGAAGTAAAATGATGCTATATTGAGACAGGAATTCCCAGCTGAGTGAGATTTTAGCTCAACTTTGGATCAGAAAGTGTTAATAGTTCCACAACCACTTATTATCTTCACAGAATGTCATATCACTAATTTCATATGATTTATCCAATTTATCTGTATCATCTTGAGTTATGGTCCTGTCACAGCAGCGCTGGAAATTCTATTTTGCTTCATTAGAACATGTTGGCAGCTTTTGAGAAAAGGTTTGTTTGGAGTAAAGGGAAAGCTTTTGCCTTTTTTGAGAAATCCTTTGTGAAATTCCGTCAGGCATTTGCACTTTACTCTCTTGTGGATGAAGCTGGAAATTTGCAAGAGGGATTCTCAGTCTTTTTTTTTTTTTTTTTAATTATTGTAAAGCATTAAATACTTGGAAGCTTCTGGCTTTTTAACTGTGCTGCTGATTCAAAACTAATTTTTGGTTACCTGCTCTAGGTTCAGATTTCAGATTTCCCATTGACTCTAATACAGAGATTGTTTTTGCATCTGACTCTGCTTGAAAAAGCTGTGTCCAGTGCTGGTGAGCAGGAATTCCAGCATTTTTACAGATATCTGTCATTATTGTATGTTTATGGCAGTCCTTGCAAAATAACCCGCCACCAAAACAGCTCAAAATACTTTTAGATGAAAATTTCATGTATTTTGCTTTTTGGATTTTGAGCTGAGAGATTGTAATGAGGCCTATTTTGCAGTGGTGAAATTTGTGTCATCATTCCAGCCATTAAAAATGTTATTCCAGCTACTAGGAATTTGATGTTTTTTTCAGGGCAGAAGCAGTAGAAACTTTAGTTTCTACTAAAGAAGAAAGAGGCTGGGTGCTGCAGCTGAAGTGGCATTTGAGATGCTTATTTTGGAGTGCAGCAGCTCGGTGCACTTCTGCAAGGTTTCTTCTGCAAGTGTGCAAGTGGCTTCCCTAATTCAATTCCCCTCCCACAGAAACTCTTTACAGAATAATTTTTCTGTGAGCTTTTAAGAGAACTACTCCACAGCAGCATTAAACTCTACTCCTACTTTTATTTAAATTAATCCCGATAAATCAAGTTATAATTCCTTCCTGCATCAAGGGCTGGGGGTTTTTTCCATTCAATTTATGGCAATTGCAAATTTATATAATTACCTGTATTTATGTCTCTTAAGACTGTACTGGTATTAGTGCTGTGTTGTAGTCAAATAATTTTGTAGTATTTTAAATACAAGTCAGCAAGCACTGAGCATCCCTGATTTCCTTCCTTTTTTCTTTTAATTTTGCTTTCTCATTTACTCTTTCTCTACTTTTAATTTTGGAAAGATTCCTCACTACCATCACGAGGTTCAGCAGTGCCCTGGTTTTTTTTTTTTTTCAGTAACAAGTTCCAGAATAATTTGGTAGTTGCTGAGCAAGTTCTGTGTATTGCATTCATTAATTTTTCTGAGCAATGGGATGTTCTCATTTTGGAAGGTAGTGTGCAGTTGAATGGAAGCATCAGGTATTGAGAATTCCTCCAGTGGGAGATGGTTCTTTGTTTGACTTTTTGGTACAATCTGGCACATCTGGTCCCTGCAGAGAAGCTTTCTAACCAATATTTAAAACCTTTTTCTACCATTTACCAACACAGAATTTCCACTGCCTGATCACACTACAGAACCTGAACTGGTAGATTGATTGATGTAAATATGAAAATTAAACCACAGTGAGATAAATAAACTGCTATCATATATATATATGCATATGGGACATATCTTGAGATATATTACCAGAGCAATGTGTTTTTTGATCTGGCATAAATCTGCCACTGCCTTTGCTTTCCTGTACTATTTCTAGTGTCAGCTGCAGTTAATGTGCCTTCTGTCACCACTAGATTCCACCAGTGTTTGTTCACCTCTGCCACAAAAAAAAAAACAAAAAAACAAAACTGAACAGAAAAAGTGTACTAAGAATCAGAAATAAAATTAATTGAAATTCATGCAAATTTAAAAAGTTAGAAAGGTTCTTAACAACTTTCATCTAAGAGGCAAAAATAAATGTCTTAAGTTGTGTTCACCAGCGAGAACAGGAATGTAGTTAGCATTTTCCTGTGCTAGCTGTTCTCGATGCTGTCATAAATTATGGGGTGTTTTTTGGGTCTTTTAAGTGTATATTATAAAACAAGACAGAGGAGGTTATGCAAGTTAAGTAGCAGAAACACTGCTAGCTGTAAAAATCCTGGCACAGAAACTCCCAGGAATTTCAGAGTCAGAGGGGCTGCGAAAACAGAGCCTGACCAAATATTTGAATTAGAAATTCACAGATTTTAGGGAAGGAAATCAGTAGCTTGAAGGCCAAGGTGTGGTCAGAGCAGTTGCATAAAAATTACAGATGAGCAGCTTCATCTCTGAAACTCTTGACAACTCCATCAGACCCTACAGTATTCATGTGTCCATAAACCTTCCTTTTGTGCATTGTTTTCCAGCATGAAACCCAGACCCAGCCACATGGTTTATACTGAAGAGTTTGCTTCAACCCATTTTAATGCCAAAGATGATCTGTGAAGTAATTGGAGAGTACACATGGAAGCTCATATTTGCCATAAGCAGAAAAATTGAAATGATTGGAGGCTGCATTCTGCTTTTATTGAGAGCAACAGAGGAAAGAGGCCAAAATTAAAGGGTTCTGTGAAAAACCAATGAGCATGTGCCTGTGTGAGTTAGTCTCTGCCTGTGTACATCCTTTGAGATAACCTGCCTCTGGGCACAAAAGAGTATCTGCATTTGTGGCAGGGACTCGAGAAAAGATTTCCCATTTAAAAATTCATCAGCTGAAAGTAATAGAACATTACATAATGGGATTATTTTCATAAGCTATTGATAAATTAGTGATTATTTAGCTTTTTATGCTGGCTGGCTTTTGTTCACCAAAAATCTGTTAGATATGCATGGTTCACACCAACTTACTCCTTTAGTGGCCACACAGATTTACCCCATTCTTTATATTCTGCCTCCATGATGATTAGTAAATGTGTTCTCAGTGATGAGTTTTTGGTGAAGATTGAGATACCACAGAATAATCTTCTGCAGTTTTGGGGGATGATCTCAGCACTTTCAGAGCTGTTAATTCCTTGTCTTTCCCTGCACACAGCAGTGCAGCAGCACTGTTCTATCTCTGTTTTGGTAAGATACTGGGGAAAACCAAAGAACGTATCAATTGAGAGGAATGAAAACTGAGAGCTAACAAGCTTCTTCCCATGGGCTTTGGACCTCAAAACCTCCAAAGTCAGCTCCTTTTGACCTCAGCATCAGTTCCTTTTGACCTCCAAAGTCAGTTCCAGCTTCTTCCCCATCAGTCACCTGCACCCCTGACTGTGGGGCTCTGATGCTGCACACATTTGTTTTCACATTCCTCACAAGGAGAAGGTGCAGGGTGGCAAATTTTATGTCAGCTGCTGAGGTGGCTTAGCAGGAACCTGTGCAAAACATGGCCAGTGTGGAGGTTGGTGTCACTGACAAAATGTTCTGGCCATGTGAGAACTTCTGGGGGAATGGATACAAGGGCAGCTGTGCTGCAAACACCCCAAAACGGGTCAAGATTTTTTTTGTGGGTGGCCAGAGGAAAGAGAGCAGTGGTATTGCCTCTGCCTGAGCCTGGCTCTGTGCTGCAGAAAACAGGGAATTAAATTATGGGACTGCTCAGCACACTGGGTTTCTCAGAGGCCCTAGAAGAGATTGGTATTAGGAGAGCTGCTCCTAAAAATCAATTAGCTGATCACTGAAAGTGATAGTAAGAGAATGTGAGCCTTTTTTTTCCCCCAAAGGCTGTGGATGAAAAAGCTTGGGAACAGCTATGTTTCTGCAGGTGCCCATCTGGGCAAAGCTAAGGGAAATTGAATTTGGAATTGAGTGCAGGAAACAAGGTCTGGAGTTCAGCATGGTTTCTGAGTATTTTGCAGAAAAGCTAACAAACATTTAGGCTTTTAGTGCCCAGGCTTTTGTGACCTTCCTGAGATCAGATGGAAGGTGACAGCTGTGATTTGGAGGTGTGACAGATGGTCCCTGGGGACTTTGAGCCTGGGCACCTTCAGAGAACATGGAAGTTTTTGTTCAACACAATCCTGTGAAGCCTGAGGCTGCTGTGGCTGGGATTGCAGAACTCTCCCAGATGTGCTCTGAGCTCCACCAGAGCTGCAGGAGCAGCTGAAGTGGCCCAAACTTGTGTGACTGAGAAAAGGGACATCTGAAATAATAAAGTGCTCTCCAAAAGTGCCCGTGGTTAGATAATGAAGCCCAGAGAGCCAATTCCTCTGGAATGCTGCTCGTACTCAATGGGGAATTTGTATCAGATACTCCAAGCCTAAGTGCCCAGATGATTTTGGTTCCAAATTTAAAGAATGCTTTATGTAATCACTGGAATTCATATGGCCTCTCAATATTTTGCAGGCTATAAGGATGCTGGGATATTCAGCTTTGCAAGTACTATTGGACCTGTTGCAATCAATAGCGATGATTTTTGGCTTGGTGTTTGTTGTCCCTGTCTAAATGTGCTGGAAGTGAAAGTTACATTAGAATTCCACAACCTCTGCCAGGAATATGCCTCTGAATGTTTGATTTGCATTTGTTGCTGTGTTGCCTCTGTCTATACATAATCTGCTATGGATCCCTTTAAAAATAAATGCCCTTTATGTCAGAAGGGTCTTGGGGAATAAATCTTGTAACGTGGCTGAAAGTTAGTTCTACAGAAAACTCTTTTAGAAGCCTTGTATTTGGGAAATCAGTGTCTGAGACTAGAACTCCAAAAGCAATTTTCATCATTTAGAAATAACTCTGGTAAAACAGCAGTGGCTGTCAGAAAAAGAGGCTGGGAAAGGCCTGGGGAGGGAAATGTGCACAGGAACTGTGTGCCAGGAATGTTCAGGTGTCTTATCTAGGCTGGCTTTCTCTTCCTACAAGACAGAGACTTCTGTTCAGAAATAAATATCATAAAATAAATAAAATTACAAAATGAATCCTATAAGATGCTGGACCTTTTTTGTGCCAGCTGAATAAAAGTTTTGTAGCTCATGTTCTCAGTGTGGTCAGAGAGTATCCTGGCTGTGATGGTCGGATCAGCACCAGCTAGCACCTTCCAGTTTCACTCTTTGAGTTTGCACAGAGCATTCCTGAGCAACTAAAGCAACAAAAACATTGGTGACAGCCTGCAGCAAGTAAATTAATAGTACCCATAAAACAGTCATATCTATCCATGTGTCTGTCCTGTCTTCTAAAGGTTTCTGGTACCATTAATGACAATTATTAGGACAAGAGAATGAGAGCCATGCCCACGTGCATGCTGCAGTCCTGGTGTGCTGCAGATTTTAATGCTACAGCTCTGAATCACAGTGAGAAAAAAAACACTTTCAGGAAGACAGTGAGGTACTTGCAGCCTCCTGCTACTGTACCTTTGAGCCTCTTCCCCTCTGTGAAATTACTTAGAAAATGACCCTATAAAGGGCTGTGAAGGGCTCAGAAACCATTATAATAGGAATTATCTAAGTCCATCCTCTGAAAACATTCCAGATCAAAACCATATGGAATATGGAGATGATTTAGATGCACACAAAGAAAGTTTCATACTGATGGAATATGAACTGAAGGGTCCATGTTTTGGCTGGCTCAAAACTGTTGTCTGCTCTGAAGTTTCCTCTAGTTCATGTTTTATTCACATAGAGGCTCGTAAGATCTTTCCATCCTCTGGACAAGGAGGGTTTCAGGCTTGTTCTTACACAGCCCTGCCTTTTGCTGCTGAACTTACAGAGCAAAATCTGCTTTTCAAAATCGTCTTGTAGGGGAGCATGTGGATGGAAACAGTGAGAAATTAATCAAATGGGAAGTAATTATTTGAAAGATAAAGGCATGTGTACCTGACTAAACAGATAGTGTAAATAATTAATGCTCTATCTGTAGTATAAACAATAATAGCAATGTGCATCAGACTGAGCCTGCCTGGGGGTCCTGTAGGAGCTGTGTGTCCCATGGGAGCAGCAGGAACCAGCAGAGCTCCTGTATTTCCTTAGAGCTCCAGACAATTCCGTGGATCTCAGGCCTGCTGGGGTCAGAGCTTGGCCTTACATGACTTTCTCAGATGAGATGTGGTGTAAACACATTCTTTGGCCGGGGTTTCCTGTGTTTTCCCTGATGCTGGATGTTGCTGTGCGGATGAGCAGGCAGCTGGCAGCTCGTGTGTGCTCTGAACAAACGCTCTGCAAGGCATCCCCATCCTGCTGGGAACTGATACAGCTCAGGTGTGATGGTGCTAACGTGCTGAGGGAGGTGCACAGAAACTTCCTTTTCTGTTTGTTTTGTTTGTTTCCACCCACCCAAGATGCTACAGAGGTTATGTCCTGCATTCAGGCAATTGATGAAATATTTCATTTAATACATGTTCTGAAAACCTGTCAAGCATTGCAGGATCCAGAATCTAGTGTCCTCCCTTTGCTCTCTTTCACTCACCTGCACATCTGATCACTAGAACTTTATACATTTTTTATATTTTTCATTGTCCTGTGTTAGCAGGACTTGCTGTGCTAAGAAGAGCTGAGCAAGACCAGAAACTCAGGAATAGTTTAGCTGATTTCTCTGATTATTTCATAAAGATAGCAATCAAAACCAACTTTTTTTTTTTCTTTTTTCTTTTTTTTTTTTTTGAGCAGCAAGAGGAATACAGTGGCAACTCCTATCAGCATTTCATTTTTGTATCAGACACATGTAGAGGAAATTTTGCTACAGGTACTGAGCATGTTTAAGCGAAAATCTTTGGTCATCTCTTTTCTTAGATTTTCATTCACTCAGAGCCATGATGTGGAAGCTTCCCCCACTGAGAATGTCCACAGTGTTAATGTTTTCAACACTGAATAAAGCTAAAATCCTCTTTGTGCCTCTTTTTTAGGTGGCTGTAACTGCTTTGTTCATTCTGAGGGAAATATTCTGTAATTAGGAAATTAATTTTTCATTCTGCTGGTACACTTTCTTTGGGTTTCCTATTCCTCAAAAGTATGGAACTGCTCGGTAGTGTTCTTAAATTACTGTAAGCATCACCCTTTTTTTTTTTTTTTCTTTTAAAGAAATGGCAATAGAGGAATATTTTGAAATGCATTCATATATAAAAATAACACCATAGTAGGTGTTGCAACTCTCCTTTAAACTTTCTACCAGTGACACACACTTTGGCTTTATTGCTCTGCTCCTTCCTACATGAATTCCCTGTGCTTTCAAGGTTCAGAGGGTGGAATTATGCACTGACAGTGCTCAGGGGGCCCCTGCTAGTCTTTGATTATGATCTTTTCTGGGTCAGATTAATAATTCATACAATACTCTCTGTCAGAAGAAGTATGTTGCCTGTCATCTCCTGTCACCTTTCTAAGGTTTGTTTCAAGCCTCTAACAGGACTGAGGCCTAATACAAGTTCACTTGAGGATTAAATTTCAGGAAAAGGATAATTACTAGGGTATATGAGCAGGGACCAAGTAAAGAGCATTCTTAGGTTGGATGTGTTTTCTTGATCTGCAGCTATTGGACTGTGAAGCATCTTCTTTTCTTCATGGAAAATGTTGGAATATCCATTACATGAGGCACTTAAAATGCAATTGATAATGTCTGATGGGGAAAAAAAATATCACTGTGGGGAATAAATTTGCTTTGTGAAAGAGCTGTAGAGACAAATAAAATTTGCAGCATATTTGAGGGAAGCAATGAATTTTTCATGCATCCTTTATCTGGCTGCTTTAGGCCATTTCATTACTCATAAGATCTTGTTCATGTTCTTTGGGGTACAAAAGTTATTTGATGTAGATTCCATATGTTTTAGTTTTAAAAGATGGTGTTTGATTTAAGAAGAAAATGCATCAGTTTACCTTAATTTGTAAGTAAGTGGCTGAATGTGAGGAGAAACCTGTTAATCTGATTTACTCTGTACAAGGAAAATTTGGCTGTATGTGTTGTTCTCTGAGAACCATGGCCCTGACATGGAAGAAGGCTTCTGCTCCAAAGCAGTCATGCTTCACTCTTTAACTAAAGAAAGTGGTAATTTAACTTCACGTTGAATCTCAGTATCCAACTCTAAAATGATTTGGAGCACTTTACATTAAATTAGATCAAATAACTGGAGTATGAATAATATTGCAGCACCAAGATAAGGTCTTGCTGTCTCTTGTTTGAAAGAGAAATGAATGTATGGAGGGTAATAATGTTAAAATTTTCTGCACAGATAGTTGATGAGAGCTGTACTTTTCTTTCACATTCCAACAGCCCGGGAGAGATTAATTTCTAAGATATCAGCAGGGATTACAGCACAAAAAATACTGACATAGGAGGGGCATAGAATTCCTCTCTTTTTAAAGGGTATGGATATGGTTAAATTGCAGATGAGGGACTGAAACTTTTTAATTTAGCAGTGTAGAAAGGTAGATGGGGCTAAATTACTCTTTGAGGCACAGATTTCAATAACACTGCACAATCACACTGAGGGAATGGCAATATAATTTGCAAGGGAAGGATTAAGCACAAAGAAATTTGTCTGTAGATAGAAAGGCTTAATTGTATATGTAAGTACTTAATCTGGGCCAGAGCTTGAGACAGCTCAGACTGCATCTGGAGGAAAAGGAAGTGGGCTTTGAGATTATCTGTGTTATGTTTTCTAGGGACAACCCAGGACTTTTTTTGAGGACTAAAAGCAGCAGCACCTGGTTGGCACGGGCTGGAATTGGAGGTATCCTCAAGCACAGCCTCCAAAGAATTGATTTGGGGAGAGCTGTCAATGTTTGCTGTGGTCCTGGCTCCAAATAATTCACCCTGCTCTTAAATTCTTGCTGTGCCAGGAGGGTGAGAAACAACCACCATGAGATTTGCTCTGCCAGTGTTGTATTCTCTGAGAACCCCATCTCTCAGACAGGTTTGAGATCTTTCTGGAGTGTGTTTAACTCACACATCTTTGCCTCACACCAAGCAAAACTCTGCCTTGCTGTCTGGCTGGACTAGATGCAGAAGGAAGGTTCATGTTGGAAACACTAAAGGATGCTGTGGATGAAATCCCTGGTGATTCATCAAAATTCCTGTGTGGTATGGAAAAATGAGAGTTTTTTCACTATGACCCCCTGTGTCTTTGTTAATTCCTTCAGTGCTTGTGTAGAACTACAATTACCATCACTTTAAAGTCAACAAACACACTAGAGAAGCACAAACCTCTCTCTGGCCTGTTCTTGGTTCTCTCTTACACAAGTATTTTGTGTTTTATACCAGATATTATAACACTGTTTGGAGGACAGCAACCTAATGATGGTTACATGGTTCTCTTGCAGTCAGTAAATCTTCTGTATAGATTATTACAACATTTACTACAAAAATGCATCAGGAGCAAAATGAAATCAAGCCTTTCTACTTTTCTCAGAAGACAGCCAGTGTATTACTGAAATCAAGTACCTTGACATTGCATAAAAGAGGTAGCTTAGATCTCAACTTTCTCCAGTGCATTTTATTCAAAGCAGACTATTTCAAGGAAATATACAGAAGTATTCACTAGAACTGCAATTGCTGTGTGTAAAGCAGTATTGTCAAAAAGCTCTGGGCTGAAAAATCAGTCTGAGGTGCAATGGCTGAGATGCCTTCACTCTTTAGAATACAGAATCCATTTCCAGGAGAGTTCCAATGGTTATCACTACACCACCAATACACATTTCAAGAGGAAAATTAAAACCACAGGATTTCTACCCTGCTGCAGTTTTTTTTTCTGACCTGTGCATTTGCTATGCTTCAAGAAGGTTTTGCCACGTGGCTAATACATAATTTCAGTGTCTCACAGTGTAATCCACAAGGCTCAAGCAGTAAATTCACTCCTTGAGTAATCGAAATGTATTTGCTCTGGAAGAAGCTGCCTTGCTGTGATGTTTAACAAAACTCAGACCACAGAAACAAAGAAGGCAAAAGGGTTAAAAAAAAAAAGGAATGTGGGGCTGGAGGTGGTTAGAGTTATTTCACAGGAGAGCTATAATTTCTTTTTTTGAGTGCAGAGTCAACAGATTTCTCTGTTTTTAAACTTTCATTGGTGGCAGTTAAAATGCAGGTATCTTTTATGAGAGAATAAGATTTTATTTCTAAAGACTGTCACTCAAAACTATGGCTTGTTATGTTCTAAAATCTATTCTCAGTTTTCACCTGCCTGAAAATGTGAAAATAAATAGAACTGAAGAAATGTTCAGAGCCAATCTTGTTCTGCATTTTGTTCACACCATTATTAGTGCTTCTGTTTTAGGCTGAGATTCTGGGATGGAATTTTGTGTTAAAGGAATAAACAGAGTGTCTGCAGCATGGCAGGATAGAGAGAAGCCTGATGGGTGGCAGAATTAATTACATTTAGACCTCCTGTGCTGTATGATGTTTGCTTAGTAAATAAATGTTGCTCAGGATCAGTGGTTATAACCCAGTCTGTAGAAGAGGAAAAAATGGAATTCCTGCCTCTCAACTCTGTCCTTTGATAAAATTGTTGGCTGCACGTTTATGCTTATACATAAAACAGATATGCCTACATTCATCATTCAAAAATCCTTGAAATTTAGGTTCTATTTACAAAATTTGGCATCATCCTACCAAAAGAGTAAGTTAAGAGAATCCCAGAATCATTAAAAGCTCAAGAAGTTCTGTGCACTTGATTTATTAACAAGGAGTACATTTGATAGCTGATGTGCAGTCATAGGTGAAGAAGAAATGCTGTTTATTTGGTTACTATTACCACATTGTAAGGAATTTACAGGTTTTTGGTTTTATTTCACTTTGATCAGGATGTTGTTTTGTGAAATGAATTATATTTAATGCTTGCTTTCTATATTTGCACACTGTTTTCTGTTTAGAGTCACAAATTGTCTTTTCAAAATTTCACAGCTGTAAATTTGGGATCAATGATTTAATAGACTTAGACACATAAAAATAAGATATGAATACCTTAAATGCACTTTAAAATTATCTGACACTCTTCATCTCTGCTGGTTTCATTGATGACTAGGTCTGAAAATTTATTAGATACATCTTAAAAAGGATTTGAAACTGCCTTTTAGTTCACATTCTAAAATTATCTGAAAGTTTTCTGGTTTTACGAAGAGCATGTTCAAATGGCAGCAAATTGTAAATGTGCAAAAGAATTTTAATTATACATTTTCAAAATTGAACTAACCAATAAAGCAAAACAAAAAAAAGTTCAATAGACTGAGGAGGAAGACAGCTCTCCTGCCTAACTGCTAAGAGATGAAAATGTGTATTTTCAAATGTTGGATATAATTTATCTTGGAACATATGTCAGTTGAAACGAGATGACACATCTGTTAAAGAGAATATCCAAATTGCTGCTCACAATATTAAAGTCACAGTTCTGTTCCAGCAGATCTGTTTAATAACTTCCACAAATCATATTTCAAGAAATATTATGTCCTTATTGATGGTGAATGTTCTGGTTTATAGCTCTGGTGTCCAGGCACTTGGCTTCCATTGCAAAAATTTGTTTTGATCAGGTCTTTCTTGTCAAAGAGGAAAATATTTGGTCTCTGATTTCTTGCATGTGTCTGATATGGATAGGTAAGAGGAAAGTAATGATCATAACATTATATATTCTTACTCTTTACTGAATTTTTCATAAACCTCATTTTTTCTGCCTTCCTGAGCTGCTTATTGCCTATTTGATACCACAATGAAACTTTCAGCAGCTTCTGCTAGTAAATAGAATCATGTTTAAATTGCAGATTTTGGCGTGATTGTGATTGTCAGCACTGAAAGCTGCACTTCAGTGCTGGTTGGGGTACCAGAAGTGGGTTATTCACAGCAGCAAGGACTGTTTGATCACTAAGTAACACACACTGTCATGTGTGTGGTGAATTATTTTTCTGGTTTTTTAATAATCCTTACTGCTAAACAAACAATTACAAATCACCTTCTGAGATTCTATTTGCACTTCACAATTAATTGTAGTGAAACCAGGGCTGCCTTTCTGCACAGGATCTCAAAACATTTTGTTACATGACATTTTCTGTGATGTGCAAATAGAAAGTTTATCTGTATTTGTCCTAATTAGCATCATTTCTGGAGACCTGTTCTTTGTGTCTACAAATCAGAGCAATATGACCTACCAGCCTGTTTTAAAGAAAACAAAATGAGGTAGAGTTGCCATTACAGTGGAAACCCATCAAGAAGTATGGGTTTCTTTTATTCAGATGCAATGATGTGCAAAGATGTATTGAAGCTAATTGGCTTCCTTTGAGAAGCAGGCTCAGACGATTAAAGGAAGGTGTAAATCATCAGAAATACAAAGACTTTTGCTAGATCTGACAATCAGGCATAGCTCATTTCATCTGGAGTGTGAAAAGCACATAACAGCTTTTATCCTGAGTGATTAATCCCTTGAGGTTTCTCTTTGGAAGCACAGATTCTTCCCCAAGACCTTGCTAAAAATAACATTCCATCCACACCTCAACACAGGGATGGAGGTTAAAAAGTTATCAGAACTATTTCCCTTCACCCCTTAATGAAGGCAAGGTGCACAGACAGAAGGCACAGAAGGCTTCAAAATTCAGAATTCAGCTTCAGTCTGTATAATCAAGCAGGGAGTAGTGTCAAATCAGAAGCAGAATGTTTATCTGATGAAACACACTCCTCTCCACAAATCGTTGATTACTCCTTTCTAATGAGAGCTGACTTGGGATAATAGCCAAGAAAAACACACTGTTTCCTTCACTGAAAGTTTAAATAAAAGCAAATGTCTTTATTCAAACCCATTCACACTGCAAGAAAAATAAATCAGAAAAGTCTGAAGAGGAAAAAAGGAGATTTCTGCACTAACTGATGGTATTTTTTAATCTAGTGATAAAACGTCAAAGCTGAAGATTTCCCTTCTATAAACTCAATTTAAAATATCTGAATGAGAGCTATTCCTCCATAATCACTACTTTTGGGCACACAGTAATATGTATTGGCTGTAAAGATGCAGACAGCATGAAGAGTTATTTCAGCAGATAACTACATTGCTGAAACTCCAAAAGGTTCAAACTGAAGTGTTTGAAAACCATCCTGCAGGCTAATTGGGTTTCCTCAAGCCCAAGGGAACACATGATGTCTCCATGGCAACTGCTCCTTACTTTTTTATTTAGAAAAGTGTTTGTGCATCATACTTCACATATTGTCAGGTATGGGGAAAACGTAATACTGGAGGATTTTAATAGCCAGCAGCTTTCCCGGTATTGTCCTTAGTGTGGATATTATTGTTGTGTTTTCTGATCTGAACTTCATTTTCTTAATGAAGCGGTCTTTACATTTTATTTTTGCACTGCAAAACACCTGATAACAACAAAAAAAAGATGTCTCATTTTCTTGCATTACTGCAGTGACAATTCAGCAGATCTGAACTGCCCCTCCTGTTTGTGCATGTCTGATGTAAATTTGGCAGAGGTGCCAGAGCTGTGGCAGGGACTGACATCGACACCAAACCCGAGCACCACGGACCAGATTCTTTCTGACTTTTTAATCCATACCATGGGATTGGTACCTGGCTACTTCAGTGGCTACAAACTGGTGCAGAATTAGGTTTAACATACTGAAAAGGGAAACCAGGTTGCTGGGAGGGAATAGGAACCTGCTCTCTCTGGTGTTCAAGCTGGCATATTCAGGAGATGAGCACCTAGAGCCTGTATTTGCCTTTCAAATGAACTGGCAAAATGAATGCAAACAACTCATTTTACCTCTGTAACTCAGCTCCTGCATCCACAGGTGGCATTAATGATTTGTTTTTCCAAAACACTGCAACATCTGCACTTTTGCAAAGAGATGAATTACAGCTCAAGGCTTTTGCCTCTTGCTGAACACAAACCCACTGGCGTTCTGGAAATGTTCTGCCATCATCAGTCCTTGCCTGTTAGTGCTTGTTTACACTGATGATCCCAGGGCTCTGGGGCATTTCAGTCTCCTGCACAGCTCTTGTAGTTGCAGTCATTCTTGAGACTTACTCAGCAGTTTCAGTTTTACCTGCTCATTTTGGTCAACCCAGTCTTTTTGATGGGGCTACAGAAATGCATTTTTAATATTTGACCCAGAGCAGGTTGGAGAGCTCCTGGCCAGCTGTCACTACCTCTACTTTAACTCACAGCTAAAATTGTGCCAGGACAGGCAGGAGGTCTATTAACCTTCTACAGCTTTCTGGTACTTTTTAATAAGGATTTTTTTTTTTTTTTGAAGTTTGTGTGCATAAAACTCCACGTAATGGCAGGCTTCAATGCAAGAATTTATTTAGATGCTTTATGGAATTGAAGCCTGTCCTCTTAGTGTCCCATTCTGGTGCTTCCCTCTCTCCTTGAGGAATATGATCCCAGAATGGTGATGACTAAACTGCTCCTGCTGTTGTGGTGGTGGTTGGATGCATCAGTGAGGAGTATTTTTAAGAACATTTCCTATTGTTTCAATTCAATTATTGCTTCAATAAATCAAGGAACAGCAAAACTGCTGTATGACCTTGACCAAAAATAACACTCTTCAATAACCTAACATGGAGCAAGCAGTTCCCAGACAGTTTGGAGAGTGTAAATTGCTGGTCCAGAATAATCACCTAGTAATGATCACATCTATAAAGAATTCGTAATTGTTTTTCATGGAAAATGTACAAACAAAACCCTTGCCCCAACTGTGCAAGAGTAATAAGTAATTTTTCAGTGGCACCTGCACAATAACAAACTGCCAGTCTGAGTCCTAGCTTGTAGTGAGAAGAACATTCAGTCTCCTGTGCTGAAGGAAATATTTAGATTTAGACATGCATTGTGTGCCAGCTGACCCAGGCTTTCAGCTGCTTCCATTCAAACAGGTAAACAGCTTGCTTGTGTTTTTTACTTGCACAAAAAGCACAGCCATAAATCTGTACATTGCCATGAAACTGAACACCAAGTAGTTGTTACCAGCTGGCAGGAGAGAAAAGTATTCAAACGTGTTTGCTGGAGTGTTTTTGGATTTGTTTTTCCCTATGTGCTGTAGTGACTTCATCCCATTCATAATGGCATTGCTTTCTCCAAAACCTAATAGCAACAGCACTGGTGGCATTTATTTAATGTTTACCTTTAATATCACCAAAGAGATCAGCTATAATTTTCCAGGAATATTACAAATACATGGCAACAGTCCCTGCTTGAGGTTCTCAGACCTTTTTCATCTAATTGTGTTTTTTTCATGTGCCTGACTTATTACAGAAGACATTTCTTATATTTGGCATCTCCATTTCTGAAGTCTTCCTTTAGATCAGGAGCATTCAGAGCTAAACTTTTGTTTTTCATTTAAAAAATAAATAAAGTATGATCTGCTGTAGGAGCTTTTGGGGCTCCTAAAGAAGACCAAAGAGAACAGGGGAGCTGCCCAGTATTTGTTAGATGGGTAATTGTAAAAACCATAATAGTGACTGTTCACCTCCTAAAGACTTGTGTCTGCAGGCAGGAAATCTGGCAGGAAAAACCTGGCTGCTTTTTGGTGCATTCTCAGTGCAGAATAACAATAGCACAAGATAATAATAGAGAATCTGCTCTCAGAATTAATAGTCATATCCACTTTAGGTATTTTTAGTGATCCTAATGGGTTCTATGTCTACAGAAATGCTGGGGCTTGTCCCTTATATTATAGAGGATGTTTCCAAAATGAAAGAAAAAAACTAAATTGTGTAAGAAAGAAGTGAAAATGAAAAGCATTCCAGAATGCACGATCCTCTCCCAGTAGCAATTTTAACTCCTTTGGTGAAAATCCAGTCCCAGAAACACAAATGTTGACTCCAGCAAGGATTTCCAGCATGGCTCTTACACTGTGCTGAGCCCTCTGGGCTTAGCTTGAAACAAAAAGGAGTAGCTGATGGAAATCTCTCTCTCTTGAGAAATATTTGTATCAGGTAGGATTTTCAAATTAAGAATTTAGATACCAATTAAAACATAAGTATGCAAGGTACAAAGAGGAAGATCATTCACAAATAATGTAAATATGAAGGGATTTGAGTTAGGGATATTGAGAAAATCAAAATTATAATAAATAGGAATAGAACCTTTTTTTTTCTAAGCAAAACCTTCTGTGGATTGCAGGCAAACAGCACTAAACTTTGGGGCAGTAATTGTGGGACAGTTGTGGAAGATGGCAACAGGAAAATGCAGAAAATGGAGAACAGAGGGTTGCAGTTTCTTTTCTCCATTACTTTGTAAATTTTCCATTCCGTTTGTGCAGGTATTAAAATGGTAAGTTAATTTCTATGATTTCCATTAATTGACATATAGCCTTAAAGAGACTTGTTAATGTTAGGTTTAAGAGGAGGTTTATGGAAGAAATGTAATTATGTGGTAACATCTGGATTTTAGCTTGGAAACAGAACCCCTGAAGTTTCAATATTCCTGCCATTATCCCACAATTCATGGGTGCAGAAACACCAGGGATTGCAACCAAAGACAGCCAAGGAGCTGTAGAAACTCAGAAGAAAAAAAAAATCTGGTTTCCATAAAAAGACATTCATTTAAAGAAATGTCAGGAAAGGAAACACAGAACTTAGAGAAACAGATTGCTTTTTATGGCTGTATTTTTAGCACTTTTCATGGGTGACAATTACTGTGGAAAAACAGCTTCTCTAGTACACTTTTTCTCAATATTATGTGTGTGTGAGTACAAATACACATACAGGGATAATACTGAAAGATTTTTAGTGTGGCATCAGTCATTTAGTGCATACATTAATTCCCATTCCAACTTTATTTGATCATGTTTTTTAAAGCTATGTTTCTCTAGAAAGGTAATGAAAAATTGTTTTTTCACTAGTCACAAATATCATCTGCTAATTTAAACCTACCTGGGGTTGTTTATTCTGTACCATAGAGACACATAAAAGCTGATATTTTGCATTCTCCTTTTTGCTGAAGGAACAGGCAGATTTCTCCTGGTGTGCCTGGAGATGAAATGGAGTATCAGCAGACACAACTGATCCCACACTCCTTTGAAGGTGTCACCACATCCTGATGCAGGTCAGGGTTTAGGGACCACAGCAGAGTCCTCAGTGCAGGATTTGCACTTTTCACTTCTGAAATGTTCTCCTTTGCTATTGCAGATATATGGATTAGGCTGAGGATATTAAGGAAACTTGTTCCTGCTGTTTAGCAGCCCAGGGAGAAGCCACTCACATGCACACACATTAATTGTATGTAGTCTAGTCAAACCAAGTAAATAATGACTTTGACTGAATCAAGGATAATGGAAACCATAACATTATGGTTTGTTAGCATCAGAGACCATGGAAGCTAAGGGAGTTTTCCAGGAGAAACAGACTGGAGATTTTGATGCAGGTTAATCTCTTGAACCAGTACAGGCTGCATATGTCATAAACTAAAGCAGCATTTCATAAACAGCAATTCTAGTTTATTAAGTAGAGCAGTTTAATTTTGGCATCCTGAAATAACAGATGAGACACTTTGCTCCATTTTCATTTTTATATGTATTTATATGGCTCTGCTTTTTTTGTTTCATTTGTTTTGGAGCCTTTGCAGATCTTCTTTGACAACCCATTAAAGCTGTCAGGATTTTTTTTCTACATCATTGCCTTTAATTCCAGTCCTGTCTCATTTTTTCCCCCATCACATTTTTCCTCTCCTCTCCATCTCTCTTGCTGTTGTCTACTTTTTTTTCTTTATGGCCCTCTTGCTGCTTTGCTTTCTGATTCATTATTTGAAGTAAAACTTTCTCCATATGATGAAGAATCACAGGCATGAATAACACAATATATTCTTTCCTCAAATGCAGACATTTATCCCAAATGGTGGACAGGAGCTTCTGAATAATGTGGTTTAAGAGTATCTGTTAAATCCCTGTAGTTTCAGCAGAACATCGATTACTTCTCTGATAATGTTGTTCGAACTCAAAAGGACTGTCAGTAATGTAGGAAAGATAAGATAAGTGGAAGACCACTCTGAATTTGAAGTGAGGAGAAAGCACGCTGGAAAAAAATAAAAACCCTTAAAAGCAAAGTCTGGTAAAAATAAACAAGGCTAAAAGCTGGGGGCTGGGGGTGTATTCGTTATGGAATGTGTTGCAGAGGCTCAACACTTTGATGTTTTTACTCGTGATCTCTTGAATGACTGGGAAATACATCAAATAAATGTTTATATCTAATATAGACAGACAGAAAACTAGATTTAAAATGTCCAGAGGAATGGGAGCTGTTTGCTAACACGCCCCTGAATTTGTTGCACTTAGATGGGACAAGATTTTCAGAAATAACGAGTAACCTTGAGTGTCTACATTCTGATGTCACAAGGGGACCTGCTCCAAGCTCTTGCTGTAAATGATATTCCTCTCTTTCCCTAAATGTATTCCCAGCTAGGCACCAAAAATAGAAGCCTGCTGAATCAGTAAAACCTGTTAATTTTGCTTTAAAAGGAATTATTGTGGAGAAAATTCTCAGCCTCCTCACCTGGGGCCTTCCGATGGAGAAGGGTCAGGGTAAGGGCTTTGATAACAAAACAATGGGACTAGTGAGGAGAACAGCAGCAGCATTAATTACTGTTCCTCCAGCCGTGTCCCTGTGCTGCCTTGGCAGGAGAGGGGCAGAGTGCTCCCGTTCAGTGACACGTTTTCAGTGGAGAAAGGGACAGAAGATTGTGCCCAGGGCTGCAGAGCAAGCTGCCTGGAAACACGAGGGAGACAGTCACAGTGACGGAATGATGGCAGGGCTGTTTCCATCGGGATAAACCATTGGGAAAGTTATTAACACACAATGGAGCACTGCCACTCCAGCCTGTGCTGGGCTGAGGCAGCAGACCTTGGAACTGCTCAGCCTGGAGAAGAGCAGGCTCCAGGGCTCCAATGGGTTCAGTGCAACACCTAATTAGTGGCTTGTCTTCATTTTCTTCTGCCTTCGTTCAGAGTCAGGATTAAAAACATGAAGGAAACAAATTTCTTGTTCGGACTTGGTTGTTTCTTAAATCTTATCTAAAGTACAGAGAGTTTAGCAACACTTCTAGCTACCAGCTGAAAGGGAGCAAAATGGAGCAAATCTAGTTAGTTACAAAGTCTTTTAAAGCTAAACAGTCCAACAGAGAACTAACACCTGTATTATTTATACTTTTGATCCAATAACCAAACTTTTGTGACCCACAGTGCAGCACTAGCTATCCAACCAAAAACCATTACCTGAAATTATGAAGAAGGAGGAAGAAGGCAGAAAAAGACAACACCCGAAATCCTCCATCTTGTCCCATATCTATTACTTTATTATAAAAACCCCAAATTCCAAACCCTTCACCATGTGAAATCACACACTTCTATTTAACTACGCACCCATGATTTTAACTCCATCACTGAAATTTGGAGCTTTCTCCAAGGCCTCAGGTCCAAAGCAGTGTTCTCCAGGGGGTCAGTGCCAGAAAGCACAGAAAGCTCAAAACTCCCAGGGTTCAGGGTTCCAACACAGGGACACCTCCCAGCAGCCTCCCAGTGCCAAAAGGGGCTGCAAGGAAGGGGGAGAGGGGCTTTATAGAGGGTTTATAGTGACAGGACAAGCAGTAATGGCTTTGAACTGACAGAGGGCAAGGTTAGATTGGGTATTAGGAGGGAATTCCTGGCACAGGGTGCCCAGAGCAGCTGTGGCTGCCCCTGGATCCCTGGAAGTGTCCAAGGCCAGGCTGGACAGGGCTGGTGGAACCATGGCAGGGGGGTTGGAACTGGTTGATCTTTCAGGCACCTTCCAACTCAAACCATTCCATAATTCTCTAATTCTATAATTCCATAATTCCATAATTCCATAATTCCATAATTCCATAATAATTCTATAATTCTATAAATTCTATGATTCCATTATTCTAATATAGATGTTGAAAGGTTAAAATTGCGAGGTGGCAGAAATTCCCTGTGGTTCATAAAGGACCTGAGAGAAACCATTAATACTTTGCTACCATCCAGTCATTCCACTTCTTTTCTGACATCTGTGGCTGTAACATATCCCTCCAACAAAAGGATGATTTACACAAGTTAATAATATCCTTAAGTAAGGATTTAGTTTTTTTAATACTGAAAAAAAAGAAGCACTGCAGTCTTTTTTTAATTTCCTATGTGTTCTGGTCCTTGTATTTTAGGTATGAACATAAATAAACAGGTTAAGCAAAACCATGTTGAGCAACTTGCTGAGTTACTATTTTATAAGCTGAAGCATATATTAAAGCAGGTATTATTTTTCCTCATTGTAGTCAATGGCAATATTCCCAGTAGTGTTATTAAACACAAGAACAGGCCAGACAGCTGCTTGTGCCTGAATTAAATGAGGGTACAATAGATTATTCCTTCAAGAATTTGGAGACTATTTAAAATATTTTTCTGTTTGGGATTTCGTTGTTGGTTTTCGGTTCTGTTTTGTTTTGTTTTTAATGAGAGAGCACGGTGCAGTCACTCTTTGCATGAAAAGTACACAAAAACTTGATTAAAATATTTTAATGAGTCACTGAGGGACTGCACTGATACCTTCCTGTGTTAGATTATATGCAAAAGGAAGGACTGTGCCATGCAAACTCAGTGCTTGAATCAGGATGCAAAACTGCAACAGGAATGGTTTGCTGCAATTAGGGAGCAAAGAGAGAGATCCAGGTTAGTCTGGACCTTCTGGCCAGCCTAAGGGAAAGCTTTCCTCAGAGAGTAGATGGAGTGAGCAGCACTTTGTGGTTTCTCAGCAGATGGCCAGAAGGTCTCCAAAAGTTAAATGTGAAAGAAGGGCTCTGATTCTGCCATTTCAGAGTCGTGGCTGTGACAAGGTTACAGCACTGCCTGAGTGGAATCTGCCATGTGGACTCCAGCAGACACCAAAAACTNTTATGTATTTTATATATATATTTACATAAAATTATAAATATACAAACAGAAAAGGCAAAGTTTATTAAAAATCACAAATTCAAAAATCACAGACCACGTGAAGGCCACGTGAAAAATCTCTCGAAGCCTAAACATAACTAACATGGATGAGTTAATTGACTCTCTCATCCTGAACATTCTGATTTTTCCAGATACTTTCCCAGAAGCTGAGTGAGAGCTGAGATGTCCACCCAGTGCCTTGGTTCTGCCTTGGCTGTAAGGAAAAATTCTGAACATGTAACACTGATGAAAAAAAAGTGATATTTTGTGTCACTAAAAACCAGAATGCATTCAAAGGCATAACAAAAGCATTTGGATGGAATTTCAGTGCCCAAATCCAGAGCTGCAGTTTCAAATCTTTCAGTGCTTTTTATATATTTATGTGAGATTTGCAAAAGGATTAGACCTGTGAGATGACAAGGATTTAAGTAACTTTTCAAAACTGAATGTGGAGAATCAGTGTCTGAGGAAGACCTGGATACCCAGTTATATTTTATATGAAAAAGATAATGAACAAAATACAGAAAAAGCCTTGGACTTCATCTGACCAGATGTCTGCTGGAAATACAAGAGGAAGGAAACAGCCCTGGATGTTCCTGACTGCACTGGCAGGTCTTGCTCCAGTAATAACAGCTTATGCAGGAAATACTTTAAAATGACACAAATTCTCTAAAAAACCATTGTATTTAGTTTTATAAGTTTCCAAGTATTTTCAGACTTCTTTTATTGCTGTTCTTTGAAAATTGTCAGTAATTTAGATAATCATACTTGTAAAAAATTTGAAGATTATAACTTCTTAAATTATGTTATGTAAATGTTCCCTTTTCAAGTACTTTTTAAAATTTTATAGTGGCTTATTTACAACTGGGAAAACAATGATGGGTTATTGGAAATATCTCCATTTTCTCTGAATTTGTTGCAGGAGTAATTCAGATTAATAAGGCAAAAAAAAAACCCCAACTAAAAAAGTAGTTGTAAAATGAACTCTCACCCAAACACTCTAGATTTTCTGACACAGAGCTGGAAATGATCTCTCCTTGGTCTTCATTTCCCTGGTCATGTTTAAGGCTTAGAGCTCCAAACCCTGTCATGTGAATTTATATGGATATTCACATTTGCATGTATGAGCAAATGCAAGATTTATCCTGTACAGGTGTCATTCTGGGGGACATTTCCTGATGCATTAGGAATTGCACAAGGGCAATGATGCCTCTTGCTGAGAAGATGAAATCAAGGTTGATCCTTTGAAATACATTTTTCTAGAGGAGATATGATTAGCGGGACACATTTTGAATAAATTCTATGTGTCTGAAGGAGAAATACACTTCTAATGAAAAATATAAATACCCAGGGAAAACCTTTTATGTACCTGCAGACAAAGGAGTTGCAGGAAGGCAGAGGAAGGAGGAAATTACTTGTAAAAGGATGTATGAAGTAAGATTGTTTTGGAGATGAAAAATAGATCCACACTGTACTTTTCCTAGCATTTCCCAGGATATGTCCTGTGTCTTTCATTTTACAGGCTTAAGGGAAAAGCTTTTATTTCCAGAACATAAACCAAGGAACGGAAGAGGAATGCCTGGAGTAGGCAGTGCAGAAGGAAATGTCAGGGACTGAAGGCAAAATATCAGATTACATTCTTCTGTCTACAGTGATGCTGGAATTCATTCATCCAGTTCAGTAAAACCCAAACCTTTATCTTTCTAAAGCCACTACAGGGCTTTTTGCAGAGACACAGTGAATGACATGAAGATTCATGATAGAAGAAGGTCATTTCCCTATTAGTTGGGATTGAGGTACAAGAGACAGGATTTTTGTGTTTGGACTCAGCTGTTTATTAATTCTTATTTACAGTACAGGGAGTGCTAGAGCACTTCTAGCTAATTAGCTAAAAGTGAAAAAATGGAGCTGTATCTCGTTTGTTACAAGGTCTTTTAAGGCTTAATAGTCTAATTAAAAGCTAACACTTATATTATTTATACTTTTGACCCAATGACCAAACACCTGTGACCCACACTGGGGGATTTTCTATCCAACCAAAAGCTACTACCTGAAACCAAGAAGAAAAGGAACAAGAAAGAAGAAACTTTCACCCTAAAACCTTCATTTTCTTCCTATACCCACTGTTATATTCAAAAACCTCGAATTCCAAACCCTACACCATGTGATATTACACTCCTCTACCCAAACTACACATTAGTGATTCCAACTCCATCACTCAATTTTGGAAGCCTTCTCCAAGCCTCAAGTCAAAAGCAGTGTTCCTCTGAGGATCAGTGCCTGACAACACAGAAAATTTAAAACTCTCAGGCTTCAGGGTTCCAACATTTTCCTTTCCTGGGTTTGTTCAGTGTCCTCTACATAATCAGGAGTGATGCCCACCACTCATGACACCAGGATGTTGGAAAACGTGTTTGTGGCTCATGTCATTAGAAAATCCAACATGAAGGAGAATTTGTTGAGAGGATCACCCAGGTTGTGATTTATAGTCAAAGCCAGATCAAAGGAAACTCTGCAAAGCCCTGCTGGTGCTCACTGGAAATGGGGCATGCCTTCACATCCATGCCTGACTTTACTCACAATTACTGAAACATAGGCACAGCCATCAGCAGAGGGGTGAAGAAATCTTTATGTTGGAGCAAAAGAAGTCTTTGTGTCTTGTGCATTTAAGACAGAAAAAGGAAACATTCCCAGCAGCACAAGGGAAAATACCTGAACCTCCAGGTTTCCCACAGCCAGTCCATCAGCTCCCAGGCACTGAGGATGTTGGGAAGGCTCCAAAGGTCCATCAGGGAAGGATAAAACCTCCTGCACTCACTCTGCTGCTTCTCTCCACAAGATCCCCAAAAGGGAACACCGAGTTCTCTGCTGACTCCCTGCAGAGCATCCCTGGCAAAACGCTGCTTCAGAGCTGCCACACTTGGCACAGGAATTGTGTCAGTAGGTGGAAGGAGATCAAGAGGATACTAAGCTTCTTTTTTTTTTTTTTTAAAGCTCTTGAAATACACACCAGTCCTTTGATTCTGCCTGATGCACAGCCCTGGGCAGCACAAAGAATGTGTGTTTATGAACCCCCTCTAATGTCCTGTTCCTTTGGTAAAAGCAGATCAGAATGAAGAAACCTCAGAAATTTTATGAGTGTCTGATGTGTGTGTCTGGTTGCAAGAAAAGAAAAAATAGTTTATTATTGAAGGTCAAAATTGGGAAATCTGGAGCAAAAAGGCTGTGCTGCCAGACTGAAGTTGTGGTGGCAGATGCAGTGTGGTACCCACAAAATAGGTTTGGGATCAATTAGCTTTTATCCTATGTGCCTGCAGTGGATAAACCAGACTTGATTTTACCTCCCAATTAACAACTTGGCAATTGTATAGCCTCCATGAAGAAAAGAGATATAAAGGCTCTGCTTGGAGCTCCAATCTCCATAGAAGAATTATGCTTTTCTTTAGTTATTCAATAAACGTGGTAATTTTTCACTTGGAAACAAATTTTTGTAGGTTCAGGAATTTGGGAATCTGTGCAATTCTATTTATGAGCAGGATTAGATGGTAATGATTTAATTGATGGTTGAGCATGCAGACAAACCATGCATAAAAGATTTTTTCAATAATTATATCTTTTCATGGAGCAACAGGTTTTTGTAATTTAGGTTCCAGACAGTAATTACAAACCAGATGCTATTTTAGGCACAGTCTGCAGCACACCCTTGGTACTTACTAGGAAATTCCAAACAAACACAAAACCACTGCTGGAACACTCGAAGTAGAAAGGTGAATTAAACTTTAATGTGGTATCACATATGAATTGCTATAAGAGTACTGCATATATTATTATAATAACCTCTATCTGGGATCACTGTCATGGAGCATGAATGATTTGGGTGGAATTGTTTACTGCTTTGTCACAAATATTTACCCTTCTTGACACAGTTCACAGCCAGTGCCAAAGGAGAAAGGAAATTTATACAGAGCTGTAAATGTAGCAACATTAGAATTTTCTCGGCCTTTGGTTTAAATAAAACTTCCAGAAGATATTTCTCAATTAATTTGTTGTTATTTGGACATCTGGAGAGTTGTGTCTGTTCCCCTGAATCCTCTGGTAACTCCTTGTGTAGACACAGCTCTGTCCCTTGTCTGTTTGCTCTCTGTGTGGCTGAACATTACATTAGACAGGTGTCAGAACGTTCTGACATCTCCGGCTGTGTTATGGCCTCAAACATTTTATTAAGGTACTTATTCAAGCACCTGAAGACACCAAATGTTTGATGTCTTTAGGAACAGACATGAGTAGCTATTGATTTTGTGATTTGCTGTCACCTTGGATTTTGCAGCATTCATCAAAAGCATTTCAGGCCTGGCCACTACTATTAACTCATTAAACTGAAAACTGGCAACTTAATTCTATCATGTCCTCACATTCTGCAGCAGCCCTTGTGTCCCTACAATTTTGGACTGTTATCTGAAGAGAAAATACACACCTTGTTAATGGAAATGTTATTGCTGGGAGGTGAGTGGCAGATGAAATGTGAGTAAAGGTTGAAACAGCTCATCTGGGAGAACTTACATGTGAAGAATGAGAACAACTGAACCCACCTGTCCAGTAAAAATCACTGAGGGAAAGGACACGAGGACAGGAGGAGGCAAAAAGGCAGATATCCGAAGTATCAAAACCACAGCATAGTAATAGTAATAATAATAATAATAATAAATCAACAATAAAATGAAAATCCATCAGGCATATATCTAGCTGCACTTGGAAGTTATTTCTATTTGCAATGGAATTCCCAAGGCAAATGGTCTCAGATCTTGTCTGAAAAGCTGCAGAACTTTTGAAGGTTTAGCTGAAATGTGCTGTTCTGCCTTGGCAGGGCAAGGGCAGAAAAGGGAGTGGGGCAGTGGCACTCCAGTTCTCAAACAGGTTGGAGGAAATGGAAAAGCAATTCAGCAGAGCCTCACACCCAATCATAAAGATACTCCTGATGAAAGGAAGGATTTTTTTTTTTTTTGAGTGATCTCGACCTATTATTTGGAACAATTAATTTTTATTTAAAATGGATTTATAGTAAGAGTAGGAGGAAGTAACTTCCTGTCCTTCCTCACCAAGAAAGGATACAGCTCCAACGTCATATTGGAAATTGCTCCTTCTGTTTCAATCCACTCAAACTTTTCAAGTAGTTTAAATAGTATAGAAAGGGAAGAAGTCTTGGGGCATTTATAAACAATTGGGAAAAGATGCAAGAAATTAATTAATTTAGGGGAATCTGACAGAAAACCTCAGCTCCTGCTAGGAAGCGCAAAACTTATTTTATTTATTGTCCAAAATTGTACTTGTGTTTCTAATTGATTCGGGGCCAGACTTAGAAAAGATGTTCTGAAGACTTACTGTTCTTTTCCTGAAGTGTGATCTATATTAAACCCATTTGAACTGAAAGGAAAATGCCAACATGTTTGGAGAGCTGAGGTTTTGAAGTGAGGAAATATCAGTATCAAAGGTTGTTTTCTGGCAGATGGAGGAGGTATTTCCAATGGAACAGCAAATATTTGGACTTGAGTTTCACTAAAATACAAAAACTGATCGATGAGTTTGGAATTTTTTTCTAAGCTATGTGATTATTCTTCAAATGTTATCCAGGTTTTTTTTTAATATTATTTTATGTTGGGAATTATATTTTTAGGAAGGCAAAAGTTACTGAAAAGGGTTGAAACTGTTGCATTTTGAAAAGATGGTTATCAAAACTATATTCCATTTTTGGGAGACCTAATGTAGATGAACTCTATTTAATATATTGTTTTAAAACTGCTTTTGTGTCAGTTACCAGGATATAGATGATAGGATTACAGTAACATCCTTGAAACAGAATTTTGCTGCTAAATTGAAAATTACAAAATACGGTTCAGTATAAAATTTGTGATTCTTATTAAGAATGGTTTCTCCAACAAAAATATTTTATTGACAGTTTTATCTTTGGGTGAGGATCTAACACTATAGTTAGCATATTGACATTTCTGACACTTCTAAATGATTCTTTAACATTAGACAGTTTTAGTCAAGATCTTTGAGCCAGACTGTCCAGGCATGTCTGATGACTTGGAACATTGACAGATTTTCCTACATGTGCTGGTATTGGAACATGAATTCACTGAATTTTTTTTGGCATGTTATTAAATGGTTTAAAGCCATGACGTTTAGGGTGGTGTGGTGGGCTAGATTGAAGAGTGTGGTTAATTAATATGGGAATTAGAAATGCATGAGTGCACCCAGAGAATTTTGTGATTCTGTTTAAATGGCCATATAAGAATACCAGTCAGGGAGAAAAAAACATGTGTTGCTTACATGAGATACCCCTGCTAGGGCCCACTGTGACAAATTTCAGTGACAATATTGTCAGAGGTGGATGGAATTAGCTCTCAGAACAAGACACTGTGATTTCCTTCAGCAAGGGTTACTTTGGGAGTCACCAAGTTTGCTGCCTTTAAAAGCAGAGCTTGCAGCCCAGCTCTGTGCCTCTGCTCCTGATTTCTCTGTGACAGCTCATGTCCTCAGCTCTTTGGGGACATCCCTGCACTCCCACTCCTGCCACCTCGGGCTCTTCTCAGGCTCTGCTGTGTCCTCACCAGGCATTCCCGGGGGAAAGTCCCAGGCAGCAGCCAGGAAAGTTCCCTTCATTTTCATCCCACTTCTGGCTGGCAGTGCAGCCTTACACGGCCTCTCAGGTGTAAGGCTGTGTGGGATGCCTTGCTATTGATCAGGCTTTTCTGGGGAGGATTCTCAAACTTTGGTTTGCAGTCATTAGCAGGCTGTTGCAATCACTGTCCGTTCTTTTTTTTTTTTTCTTTTTTTTCAAGTCTCCAGGCTACATATAAAGGCTTCAAGGATGATTCTGCTGGAAAAGTGTCTTGAAAGGAGAGATGTGTGGGCCTGTTTTGACAGAGGAAGAGGCTTCTGCTCGCTTATTAACAAAGAGAGACATACAAACCAGTATTACTGAAAGACATTAAAAACCATTTTGAAGTTCATACTCCTCCTCTGCTGAGGTATATTTTATGGTGGCTTATGGAACACAGAGGGATAATTAGCATTACATTCACTGCCAGGAACAAAATGTCTATAGATGTGTCCCCTGTCAATCTTCCATCTCCCAGTACCCCAGCACACCTGTGGAAAATCAGGAGTCTAAAGGTGTTCCCATTACTCAGGACAGTATCAACTTCAAAACTACAGGGCTGTTCTCATTTCTTTTCCACATATCTGTGATAGCAAATATTCCCAAGAAGAGAGCAGAAAGAAATTAATTTCTTAGTGGCACGAAATATTGTTTTGTGCCTTACATCACATGCCAGCAGCCCTTTATTAATGGAACAGTCAGGCCAGATGTTCCAAATGAGAGACTGAGCTTATCCCTAAACACACAGAGAGGCTCTTAGTTAGAAGTCATGCACATGTTGGGCTCCTGCTGATGGATGTGTAAGTTCAGTTGGTGTAAAAGAGAAGGAAGAAGGACAAGAATGTTGCCTTTAGGGGTGCAGTTTGTGTGGTCATACCAGATATATTTTTGCTCTTTTCCATTTGTTTCTGAGCTCTGCCAAAGGACCTCTTGGAATTTCCTGGAGCTACATGTCAGGTGTTGACAGGAGGATTACTAATTTTGCCAGCATGTCACGCTAAATACTAATTTTGGTAATTTAACACAATGTCACTTGATGTAGCTTCTTGATTTTCTTCTAAATATGAAATATAGATGAGGTTCACCACTGACATGTCAAATGATCTTTCTGCCATGATGACTGTGGATATGGGATAAAACACAAGGAGGTTTCAGTATCCAAACTCCTAAGTTATGTGCGAGTGCTGCAAAGTTAAAAGCTTTTTCTCTCTGGCCTCATGTATTTTATCAAAACACATCGTGGAGAAAAACTGAGCAAAAACGTTTCCAAAGTGTTTGCTGACTTTCTGAATAATGAATTGAACTTTAATATTTATTAAATACAAAATAGTAATAAATTACAATTGCACAATTTCTTACAGTTTTTATTAAGATCAAAACTTATTTGTTCAGACTAGATTTATATAAATAAATCACAGTACATTTTTACTTGTGTTTAGAAGATTGTAATACATATTACAAAATTAAGAATTTTTTTGTCCCTCAAACCATCACTGCGAAAGGAATCATGCATTATTTCTACTAAACAAACAAAATGCCCACCTAATTGAGAGAGCCTTGATACAGGTATGGCCCTACTCTCCAAAATTAGACATGAAACATAGAGATACCAGGACTATTTATTGAACAAGAAATAATAAAGTATAGTACAATGTTCAAGTGTTATCAAAACCAAAAGTATACCAAAAACAACACACCTCTCTTCACGCACCTTTGGCAATGGGTATTGAAGATGGCCAGCATGCAACCGAGTAAAACATCTCCGTTTTACAACGTCTATGTTTGAGCAAAAAGGAGGGGGAACTAAAGAGCCCAGACAGAACAAAGGAACAAATGAAGAGCCCAGATGTCTGTAAGTCCTCCCATCACCTTCCCTGTTTGTTTTATTAAGTTCATAGTTATAAGACTTTGATTCAGTTAACCCCTGTGTCTTCCCCCAGTTGGTTTGTCCCTAAGTTGTATCCACCCCTGAAACTGCCCTGTATGGCATTCCCCGCCCCTTGTTCCAGTTCCCTCCCTGTCCATCATTGTAACCCCGCCCCTTGTTCCAGTCCTTTCCCTGTCCATCATTGTAACCCCGCCCCTTGTTCCAGTCCCTTCCCTGTCCATCATTGTAACCCCGCCCCTTGTTCCAGTACCTTCCTTGTCAGTCCCTCCCTGGGCCAATCCCTGGTAGCTCCGCCCCCTTGTCAATCCCCTGTTACTCGACGCCCCATTGGCCCATATGACCCTTTCTCCTCCCCCTGCTCCCCTCATTGGTTTACACTTTGTAAGACCCTGCCCTTCACTCCTCCTCTAAGGATTCTGTTTGTCCCCACCCACCGATTTGCCTCAGTATTTAATGCCGTGCCCAGCGGTGTTTGGGGCTCTTTTGCTCCTGATCCCTTCAACCTCAAGAAACCTTTTGTTGGAACCTCAGCAGCCGAGAGCCTCCGTCTTCTCCTTCACCCGATCCCTGAAGCTGGAAGGATATATTACACCATTGAGCAAGTGGCTCAAAAGATTCTGCCTTCAGTAAACCCTCTCAGTGCCATGTGGGTGAAGTGCCACCAGCGCTCTTCCCAAGGAAATGGACGTTCTCCTAGAGAACTGGAGAACTTCCAGCTGTGCTTCCTTGCCCAACCAGCTGTGTTAAGAACTGTAAACACAAACCTTGGAACTCCCCAGCCTTGGTGCCGCTGGAACACAGCTGGCACCTGGCACAGCTCGCCTCGGGGGCTGCAAGGTTGTCACTTCAGCACTGAATTGTGGTGGCACCAATTGCAGCAAGATCCAAGGTGATGCTGTCACCAAGTCCATCCTGCTGCCCCTTCTTGCAGCACAGGGGCTTCTATTAAATTCTACAGTATTGTGAATTAATTTTTATATGTGCTTTTCTTCCTACTAGATAAGAAATCCACTGTTTTCTCTCGATACTGAGATGTAATCATTTGGCAATGGACTGTTCTAAAGGGAAAAACGCACTTCATTGATGACGCTTCAGATGGAGACTCCTGATCCACTTTTTTCACTTCCTTCTGTTCAAACAAAATGTATTAACAGCAAAGTAATTTCAGATGGATTTCTAGATGGGTCAAACAGATTCTTCAACTGAATTTCCTGGTCCCTGTTTATTGTATGTTACTTTTAAACCAAAAGAGTTTTCATCTATTTTTTATTTCAGTTGCAGACAGGTCCCCTTAGTGCTCGAATGTTGCTAGGTGATAAGCATGTAAATCAATATATCTCTCGTGCCTCTGGCTTTGGGTGCTCATGTTAACATAGCTATATACCATCCTTGGTGTTCAAAACACATCAATCAAACCAAACCAAAGAATAAAAGCAATCCAAACGCCCCCTCAACAACCATCCCCTCAAGCCAAGAAGGGTGGACTGAAATAACCTCTTTTTTTACATCCTTTTGCATTGCCCTTTGCTGTTGTTTCATTTTGTATTGATCCAGGAGTTTCCCTACCAGCAGTTATATGGGACCTTTGTGTAACAAGTGTCTCACATGTGCTGCTTTTGTGTTTTATAGATCTGCTGGCATGGAAAAGTGACCCATGCAATGGCTGGTAAGAAGAGTTTTAACACTGGGTCTTTTATGCTACATATTGGTTTTCTGTTCTGGTAGTCCCCACTTCCCCAGATTGAGATGAGTGTTTGCTTATCCACTGCTAGGGCTATTTGCAAAGAAAAGCGAAGTAAAAGAAAACAGCAACGTTTTTAATGTCTTGTGGTTTCAGTGGAAGCAGATAAAAAAATATTTGAGCACTCAGCTGCAGAGGAGTTGTGATGTGATAGTTTTGTCATGGGACTATCAGGCCACTGTCCATGGTACTCGGCCTCACTGTCAGTAGCTTAGAAGGTTTTGCCATTGCCACTAGCTACCTTTTCTTAGAACAACACCTGACACAGAGGCTTGTCACAGAAAAATAAAGGTAACAATTTAATAGCACGTTGTTAAAGAGCAAAATGGGATTAAAATCTTGCTGAGATGCATTTCTAAGCGATTTTCTCTTCTATTTTAGAGTTACGGTACTTGTCATACAGCGTAATATTGCATTCACAGCAAATAAAAAAATAAACGAGGGTTTCAGCTTTGAAATCATTCCGGTGAGTCTAGTGCTAATTTACCAATGAGAATCACAGTTCAGAAAAGAAAGGCTGAGCAGCATTGGGACCATAGCTTTCCCTGGGTTTCCAGCTGAGTTTGTAGCAGAATTATCTATCCTCTGGTCCTTCCAGCAGACTGTGGTATCACTGTAATACAATCCGAAGACAGCAGCAGTCTACTGGCCAATCAGAACCAGAACACAAAAATATTTCGGGTCTAGGGAATATCACCAGTTAAGTGGAGTATAAAGGTGAAGAGTGAAGTATCCAAATATAGAAAATATCTATCATTCCATAGATGCACTACTATGGTAAGGCAGGTATTTGTAAAAAGCACATAGTAATGCTACAGCCTGAGTAACAGTTTGCAAGTCATGAGCAAAAATTAGGAGAATTCAATAAATTTAGGGGATTTTCCTCATCTCCAAGCCTTTGAAGTCTGCTGGATTCCACTTTAAATGCTCACTGTCACAGAGATTTCTCTCCCTGTTTTAGTGGAACTCCATTCAAAATAATTCTTCTGATGCCAGACCCTTGAGCATTAAATAAACCGAGCAGGGTGATAAAATAAAAGAACTGCAACCCACTGGCAGTTATAATACCACTTTTCAGTTGATGTCCCTTTGAGCTGCTGGGGACAAATCCTAGAAAGGCTCCTCCACTTTTCCATGGACACAAACTGAGCCTGCTGCATAGGTGCTTTCCCCTTCCCAGCAGTTTCTGTTGCCAATATTGCAGTGGGAAGCATTCTCTGCATTCCAGGCAGAGATGCAAGGTGGAATGATTGGTCCAGGGAATCAGGGAACTCCACTGCAAAGGAAGAGCTCCTCCTCCTTTGCTCACGCCCATCTGCCCTCCTGGGAGATGAGCCTGGGCAAGGAGCACAGGATTCTGCCCGAGGGGGGGCTCATGCATGAACAGATATGCACATTGTCATGTACCACCGGCCTCCTGATGGAAAGCTGAAGGTGCAGTGAAGCAGCTTTGCCATGGCAACGTTATTTTCATTCTTTTGGAAATGCCCAGTGGTTGCCCTCCTGAAATTGTGCTTGGGCAGGTTTGGAAGTGCTGTTTAGTTTGCCAGGTATACCCTTGCCTGTGGCAGCTGTATTCTCCACAGCATGGCAAGAGATTTTTGAAAACCTCTGTGCTTACAGGAATTCTGATTTATACCTGCAGCATACATTTACAACAGATCCAAGATCTCCTGCAGGTTCCAAGATATTCGTTACCCACAAGTAATTCTGATTTTGTGGAAGATCCTCACTGATAGGTTATATAACTAATTTTTTAGACTTGAGGCCGAAATTTTAGATATTTTTTCAATCTGTGCATGCATATTTGCATCAGCAGAGTTGCAGATCCAAAACACTTGGTGAACATTCATCACATACAAGATGTGAAGCAATGTGTGTGCACATAAACTTATCTGAACTCTATGTAGCCAGGCCTCCCTCTCTCTGTACATGGCAGACAGCTGTGTTGTATAAAACACCCAAACTTTGCATTTGTATCTTTTAAACAAAAAATTCCCATGTAAAGATGTGAGTCTAGTTCTCTGTAGAAAACACTGGAGGATGAGCCACTCCATGTGTGGCTAAATAAGTGGTGAAAAATTTATCCCAGGGTCTCCTGCTTTGGGGCACAAATTTCATTACGTGACAGAATGCAGTGCTTTGATTAATTTTCTTTTAATGGTCAGAATCTGTCAGAATTTACAACATACCACCATGTAAAACAGCCCTGCTAATTCTACCACAAATAATAAAGAAGTCTTCACAGGCACTACATACTTGGAACAGCATTTTCAGACGACATGGGGGGTGTGTGTTTGTTTGTACGATCCAGAGTGGCCACCTGGGACACTCTTCCAACAGTTTGCAGTGTCATGGACACGACTCAGAAACATTGACTGGAAAATCATCTACAAAGGTTGAGGACTAACAACCTCCATGTTATACAGATGGTTATCTCCTTTCTCAAAGAACATGCTGTCATTACAAATACCATATGCATCTTGTTCTCACCCAGCAGAACTTTTTTTACAGTTTTTCAGATTTGAAGGATTTCTGCAAGGAACCATTTAAATTTGTTTTCATGTCAGGTGAAAGGAGGCATCAGCTGAGACTGAGGATGCAACTTGTCATCAAAAAATAAATATCCGGTGGCAATCATTCTTGAAAAAAAATTACTTAGATAGCTAACCATTCACAATACTGCACCTTTTTTGCAAATACAAGGACAATATTTGTTGCTGCTTCCCATATTTGTTGGTTTACACTGCTATAATTTTGCTTGTAAAACCTGGGTTATTCTACTGAACAGAAATGATGACTTGAATTTGGGTAATGCTTACGACCATACAAATAATCTATCAGTAGCAGTAGTGTCAGCTGGAGAATTAATGCTACAAGTGGATAACATCACGCTATTTGAAACCAATAGCTCTTCACACAGTAGAAGACTGAGGGTCCTATTCAGCAAATATTCAGGGTCCTATGGCTGTGGCCACAGAGGTTCCAGAAGCTCTCGCTGAGTCTAATCCTGATTCAGGAACCAAAATGATATGCTGTGTATATATTTCTCTGCACAGCCTGGATGCGCTGGACACCCTCCCCCACTTGATTCCTGGGAAGGAAAAAAATATGTCTCTGTTTAGCTTTCAGTGACATGAAAAGCAATCCACAGTAATGAAATCTAAAGAAGTTAGCCAGGCATGTATGAAAAGAACAGGATGCCTGTGAAAAGGGAAGAGCTGTCAAAACCTAATTGTGGGCTCTGGCTGCAATGAAATTTATCAAAGAGGGAAGACAGGTTGGATATAAGGATGTAGACAACTTCTGCTAAGAGACACTTGTTTTGCTCTGGGCAATAGTAACCTTTAGACTGCACCTCGTGTGCTGTGTCAGGACACTCCTAGCAACATTTGGCTACAGCTGAGAGCTCCCAGGTCATCATTTCAAGCATGGCACTTCAGCCAGCATCTACCCTGTCACTGGGGGCACAAACACCTGGGCAGAGCACCTGTGCCTTCCTCCTGCCACACAGCCCATGGGCACTCCCTGCTCAAACTGTGCTGCTGCAGTGCCCAGGCACCAGGAAACACAATTCCTTAGGGACACAGGACAAGACTGTGGGATTCTTCCCAGCTTGCAGCATCTTCATAATGCCTGGCAATCTTTCCTGGAACTGCCTATGGCCAGTGCTCCCAAGTAAGTAGGGAAATCTTCAGTGGCACTGTGGTAACACAGCTGCATTCTGGTGCAAAAAGTGAACTCAGAGGGGCTGTGAACTGCCTGCCTCCAAGTATTAGTGTCCACAGCATCATTCCTGGCTTCATATGGGTACTGTGCTCTTTCAACACTGAGGAGAACTCTGGGCTGTTCATGAACAGGATACTTCCCTTTGACTGGGAGTACTGCCTGACTCAGCCAGTGAGAGCAGCAATGGGAGAAAGTCATGGTAACTTTAGGAAGCAATTTAGTTCGATCTTTGATGAATTTCTGTGTCTCATGAATCAGGATTAGTGTTCCCTGTATTGGGGAGAGGATTAGACAGAGGGATTAAAAGGACATCTTTACCCCACTGGACTCTGTGGAATAGCCCCTGAGGATATGGCTAAGAAAGAGTTCAACAGGAATGCCAAATTTCTGCTGAATAGGTTAAAAGGGTGAGGAAGCCTCTTCGGCAGCCATCCAAGCGCAGAAGACCTGCATAACATTCCTGCTGAATAGGGCCCTAAAGACAAAAAACAAAACAAAACAAAACAAAAAAAAACCATAGGAACCTTGAAAAGCTTTTCTGATTGTGTCGCTTCTTATCAGCGCCTCAGATCTCCAGAGACACTTAAACATATTTTTTTCAGTGCAGTTAAGCATCCTTTGAGATGTGCTAGTGCCATGGATGATATATTTTTACAAGAAAAGAAGTCAAATTGGGTTGTTGCATATAAAAAAAAAAAAATAGGTTTTGATTGTTCTGTAAACAAGGTCCATTTTTTATATCAATTAACAGTGAAAGTTACCCAAGATCTTATTTAAAATGCAAAACAAAACCCTCAGTCGAGTGTATAATGTTTGGTGTTTTCATGTCTATAAATTATAGACAACAATTACCTTCTGTCTCCCTAAAATTGAAAGGAGCAGACTTAACCTGGGTGTTTCATTTCAGTTTTAAAGTGTTTCCAAACCCTTTTCTAGGATTTACCTCATGCGCGCGGATCTTGGGCTTGCTCATAAAATTTTATCCAACTTCTTAGGCCGTGTGGGAGAACACTCATGATCATTGCAAGGGGGAAGCAATAAATCAAAGCCTTACCTCCACAAGAGGATGCCAGTGAGCAATGGGCTTCCGAGGGTACGAGAGCATTTCGTTCCAGTGGTCGCGACCTAGACTCTCCGCATCGTTGCCTACTTGACAAACTCCAATGACCTCATTGTGACCTACACTGTGAAAATGGCCCATAATATTTTTTTCTTAAAATTTTTACCTTTGGAACCACACGCCATTTGCATATTTCATCAGAAACATGAATTGTGGGTTTTTTAGGATTAATTCTTGCCTGGAGAATATAACGTGCTAGGAAATACATAGGTTTGTTCTTCACATTTCCCACTGCTCAGAATAATTCGGTATTTCCCCCCTTGTAGCACACAAAAGGTTCTTTGCCCGTGTTCTGTAATTAGCTGCAAAGGCCAACAGGCCCTAAGACACAACTTTGCATATGAGCATGTGTGTAAAGGCTTAGCATAAATGTGCCAACAGAACATCAGTGCATGGCCTCTCTGATTTAATGCCCAGTTACCTCAGCCCTGCTAAACACATATGCAGCTTACTGATGTCAGTTATGGATGCAAATCTGTATTTTAAAATCTAGTAAGGAATTTCTGCCTGACAAAACAAAACAATTGGAGACTTCTACCAAGCTCAACATGACATTAATTCCCTGCTTATAAGAAAAAAAACAATAACTTTCTTTCTGGGTGCAAATCTAGCGTGCAAGACTTTATCAGGCAACATTTGACAGCTACAGGCATCTCACCGGTCATAATCCATAACAGCTATCGACAAGTTAATTTGGTCAATGTTTTCTGGAGGGACGTCAAAGACTATGGCTTCATTGTAAACAGGATTTAGGGTGTTCCTCTTGGTGGAAGTTTTCCTTTTCTTCAGCCGCCTTCCTTCACACATTAAAGAAACCTTCACGTAGGGATCTGTGGGGGTCATAAAAACAATGCTGATTTTTGACAAATGCAAAAGGAAAGTGAAGGGAGACTTCTTGTGTGCCCATACCTGCTTGCAGGATTAATCTCCTGGAATTTGAGCTTCTCTGTTACCATGGAATGCATGGGAGGCAGTGCAGCTTTGAAAGCTTTACCTGGTTGACTGCTTATAATGAACTTTTTAGGTTCAAGAAGCTCCCTGTTGTGTACCAGCTTCTCAAAGGGTATTAAAATATCCACTGAAGCGTGTTGTACATGACTATTTTATACAACAGCCTGTGTATCAGCCTATTTATAACAGCCTAATTACTTGTTAGATCTGTAGGACAGACAGAAGATGACAATATTTTTCACAACGGGATTTACTGACGTATGGTTAAATACAATTCCAAGTGTAACAATTAGTGGCTCATATTTCTCAAGAGAATTATAATTATTTTTAAACTCCTGAATGTTGCAAAAAAGAAAACTATGTCTTTGTAGCTCCTTTCTGAGAGCTCTACAACTCCCTGCTAGTATTTAGAAGTCATCTATGAAATATTATTTATGTTTATAATTTTTATTGTGGGATTTTGAAAGGATTGCTGAAAGGATTCTGGGATGATCACTGCTTTCTCCATATGCCAGTAGCAGCAGAACTGGCTCAGTGGCTCTTGGGGACTGTCAGAGAGGGCCAGTCTGCCTCTGTGTCATAGCTGAACAGTCTGCTGCACAAACAAATTCCCAGTGTTGAGAATGCATTTTGGGCAGTTTGTCTTACTCTGAATTACAGTGGCATTGGAAATAATAATCTTCCAGTCTTTTTGAGAGAGAAACTTATTTCAAACTGTTGCTTGGAACTAAGCAAACTATATTTATTTCTCATAAACTCCTGTACTCAAGTAGAGCTCACAGTATAACAACCCTGCTCTCAAAAATCCTTCTGGGATTTGACAGTGTTGAATTCTGTGTCTCAGGAGGAAAATGGGACAGAAATCCACACCGAGCATTAAATTCATTCCTACCTGATGCTCCTGTGATATCCATTGCCTTTAAATTTCTTGCCTTTATTATTGTAATAGTTAGTCTACCAGCTGTTGGAAGGTAGCAGAGCGAAAACATAAGGTCACCAAGATCCACGTTATCCTGTTCCAAGAGAAGAAAGATCATGTGAAGAAATAATTACAATTTTTCTATTCCTAGCAGGATTTAAAGATAAAAATATACCCTTGGGGGTCTACAGTTATGCAGTAAAAGCTGAATTCCCATTCTGAAACATATCTGAAAAAAACAGACATCCACGTGCATACAAAATTTGAGTCACTCTGCTGTTAGACCACCAAAGTTCTCCAGAGTAAATGACATTATAGTTTCTAGAACTCAGTCCTTGGAGATGACACACATTTAAATGATGAGGTGCCCTGTGAGGGACTGGAAAACCTTTGTTCTATTTTACGTTTTTTAGTGATTTGCCTGTTTCACTGACAAGCGGCCATGAATGTCTGTGCCTTTCCTTCTGGTCTGCAGGAGGAAACCCACAGAGACATTCACAGAAAGAAAAAAACAAAACAACCCATGGTTTGGGCAGGACAAAGCTTTCTGCAACTCCAAGTTGCAAGAACTCAGGTGAAATAGGTCTGAAGTGTCTATGGCAATGGGAGAGTCTCCACCAGAAGCAGAGTAAGGGTTATTATTAATTGTTGATCATAACAATAACAATAATAACAACAACAGCTTCCTGTGCCTCATGCAGACAAGCTCCCTTAAGTAGACTTATCCATCTGTCTCATTAATAGAGTAATTTGCAACCCTTTCCTGTGTTGATGGCATCAGGGTTCCAGAAAAGTACTAGAAAATTTGCTAACGCTGTTTTGCAGTTGCAAAGCATCACTCTTTTTTTTAAAGAGGGAAATCTATCTCTTTCATTTAAAAAATAGCAAATTAAGGATTGCAGTAAGTGATTTCTTTGATTTGATTTGCATTTTTTTGACTGAGCAGTGAATTCACACTTTCATAGACCTGCTTCGTGTTACTTAATATTTCATTCTTGACTTAAAAAGACCCCAAAAACTTACCTGATCCTTGAAATTAGCAATTTCGAGGCCACATTCCAGGTTTTATAGGGAAGGGAAATGCAGCTGTTGTGGAGTATGTTTATCTTGCTTAGCTTTGTACAATAGCTTCTCATCTTTCCCAAGCTGGTTCCTTCTCTGCCAGTCACCAAAAGCTGAAGGGTGGTGGATGACACAGAAGGAGAGGGAAAACACCTGGAAAGAGCCCCCAGCACAGGTTTGTCTCTGGGGCAGCTGCTGCTCAGATGATGCCCAGAGCCTGTGCAGTCACTTTATGTCACTTCAGGAGTTAGCAGGGGACATAAGCAGGACAGAAAGCGTTGCTGGCACAGAGCTGTAGAAAAATTCCGAAGGGAACTCTAGAGGTCACTTGATCCAACCCCTTGCTCAAGAGAGGCATCTTTGCTTCTGCTCACAACTCATTCAAAGAAAAAAACCAAACACGTACATCCATTCAAAAGTAGGTCCTTTCCTTGTGCTGTTACTTAAGAGATGCAGTCAAAGAAGGAAAAGGCTGATATTATGGGCCATTTGTCAGGAATAACCAGCTTTTAACCCTATCACCTTTTCCATTCTAAAGATCAGTGTTTCGCGGTGGCTGAGAAGCTAATAAAGGCTGGGACAATAGCGAGGTGGCCGCTATGACTCAGACTGTTTAGTGCCTCTTGATAGCTCCCACTTGGAAGCAAACCTGCTGCAGCAAACTGTGTCACTGACTCACTGGGTGGGAGGATCAAAGTGCTGCTTGGGATGCTGTGAGAAGTCCCACAGGTTAAAGAGGTGTCAGCACATCCAGGAGAAATTTATTTCCCTTGGCTGACACCTGCCCTTAACATTACAGGAAAATAATTGATCTCTGAAATTTTCCCAGTGATCAACTGGAGCTTGATGCCTATAATCAGGAAAACAGGAAGCAAAGTTTTCACTTGTCCTTCCCACTGTGAGAGCAACTTCCAATATGCAAATGTACTTCCTCAGCTCCGAGGTGCTGAGATTCGTGGCTGTGAAATTCTCTCTTGTGCTGCAACTCTGAGGGGATCAGAATTTCATAAGCCACTGAAAGATATTATTGACTGAAGCCATTTTTTGGGAATTTGTCACTCTTGCGAATTTTGATAGGTTGTTTTTTCCTGAATTTTCATGAATTCTTCCTATAGAAGAAGACAGCATTGTTGAATCAGTCAGGTTTTCCCTGACCACAAACAAGCCCATTAGGCATTTGTTGTTTTAACCATGTATTTTGGCCTCCTTCAATATTGTCAGCCATGGCAAAGTCACTCTGTATTCAACTCTAGTGCTCCACGTGGTGACTAGAAATTCATTCTGTGAGTACTGTAAATTTACTGCTTCTATCAGATACAAAAGCTTCCATTCCAGACTTGATCATCCTGAATGAACATTTAAAAAAACATTTACCCGATTTTTATCAATTTTTTTTTTTTAGCAAATGCTGTGATGACAATTCTTTGTTAATGCTTTTTGAAAAACTGCACTGGGCATTATAAGGGAAAAGAACAGAGTTACACTGGAAACAGAGCCTGTGATTTCTTTAGTCTTTTCCAGTTCTAGAAGTTGGATGATTATGAGATTGTCTGTTCACAAGCCGGTGCCTGAGAATGTGACTGAATGGAAGCTTGCAAGCAGCAGGGAAGAGAAAGCTTTTGCCATGCAAATCCTTCCCTCAGTCTGAAAAAGAAGCCCTGTCTTCTCATATTTTCATTTTAAATTGTAGGGAATTAATGACTACTCCATCATACTGGCTACTTATAAAGGTTTACTAAAGTTTGGAAAGAATTTTTATAACAGAGAGAGCCTTTCCTCTTGCCCTGGCTATTCTTCCCTGTCTAACCCCTGTTTTCTGTAATCAAAGGGCAACACTGAAAATCGTTGCAGACAATGGGTCCTCAAGGTTCATTCAGGAAGGTTTAATGAGGGAATGTTCTTCCAGAGTCCCACAGACTGTGACTGCCCCCCAGAATTTGTGTGTTCATCTCTCTGGGGGAGGACAGACACCATGCTCTGACTGCAGAGCAGTGCTGTCACAGGCATGACCCTCACATCCAGCAAACACAGGTCTCTCCTACAAATTCAGCTTTTTAACAGAACCAAAGCCAACGTGTCAGAGCGCAGAGAGGATTAGTGCACATCTTCACAAGTCTAAAATCACTGAGTTACACGGCTTAAGCCACGGATTGTCACTAAAGGTGTGCTGTATTAGCAAGAAATCGCTTGGAGGAACAGAATTAACAAGCACAGAGGGCAGGATCTTCTGCAAGGATTAATTCCTGCTCAAATTGAGTGCTTAGGCATTACTGTGTACACTCCACAAAACGTGCCACTACAGGCATTACACTGCCAGAGACATTCTGGAATTCCTGCTTAGGAAAAGATTTCATAAATTGTGTAGGTTATCAAGTCATGCATGTTGTACTTTCCAGATTTGTGCCTAACCTCATTCAGTGTGGCTGTAATACCACACTGGGCATGTTACAGTGCAACCATGACAGCCCTACTGTAACCAGACCAAAAGGCTGGTCAGTTTTATTAATAACTCAAAAGAAAATAATCAGAAGATAATGAAATTGCAATTATAATTTATTTACATGTGCATGCCCTATATTAGTTTTCTTTTGGTCCCATTCAGCAGGAAGCATAAGTGAATAAATATTCTCTAACAAACATACTGCTCTCTCCAAAAACTGCCCAGGTTCAGAGGTACAAACACAGCCTTTATTTTTAATCTGTAACCTGTATGTTCCTGTGTTCTAAAAAAGGTGAAACAAGATTGGGATGGGCTTTGTTTTTCCAGTGCCCCAGGCTGGGGGTGAGGGCTGAGTGTCCTTGATGTCGTGAGCTGTGCCTTACAGGGAGCTCTGATAATCCCACCTGCATTTGTCTCTGAGCCCTTGCTGTGTTCATGCAGTTCTTTATTCAACAGTGCAAGAGCAGGAAACTTCCTCCTTGAAAATGTCCCAGTGTTACTTGGGAGAGCTCAAACCAGAGGCGTAAATCACAAGGTTTGCCTGACAACTGCCAACAGGATGAATCCCATGAAACCTCAAGGTAAATAAGATTGCTGCTAGGAGCATGGAGACATGCCCCCCTTTCATATTATGCTTCCTTCCTGGTGGAAATATTTGGTACATTATAAAAATCATATTTTTGCAATGTTTTTCAGTGGCTTCTACTGAAAGGGTTATCATTCCTGCTTTTCCCAGAAAACATTACGGGTATTCCCTCCCTGTAAAAGTAACCCAAAATAAATACACCTTTGAAAATGCTGAATTCTAATAGTAACATTAGCAGGCTTTTAGTCTATAATCACACAGTATTTATAGTTTTTAAAATTATTCAATTTTGCTGGAGATTAGCCTGCAGGATAAATCACTCCCCAGTACTGTGTCAGCAGCTCCATGCTGTTGCTTGGTGAGTGTAACTCAGCATATTAAACAGGGGGATGTGTAACCTCACACAGGATGGTGACTAAGGGCCCCTAAATGGCCTCACCTTTGATGCCTTTGAGGCTGCATTGAGCAGCTCAGGCTGGATCAAACCTTCCCAGTGAAACCTCTAAGTCACCTGGTTGTTAGGGGTATTCTGACAAATGGGAAGGACATTTGGGATCAGAGCTCTCCTCTTCCTTCTCATAATACATTTGAGTGCAGAAAATGGGTATGTAAAGCAGGCAGCAGGGGATGGATGAAAACAAGACAATTTATAGGTTATATCTTCTGCTCCTGCCTCTGATCTGGGAGGTTTGCTGTGCCCGAGTCAGGCATTCATAAGGTTCGTGCCCATTTCTTTGGCACCTTGAGCTGTGTATTTCTGGAGCAGAGGAGCTGTGACAGGCCTGCCCCACGCAGAGCCTGTCCCACTCTAATCAAAGCATATGTCTCAATTACACCAGCTCCCTCAGCTCGCCAGCTATAAAAAGACAGACACTACTTTTTCAGACACTACTTTTTCACTTTCCTGCTATGTTGCAAAACTAATTATGGGTTGTGAGGTGCCCACGTGTATTTTCATGCATCTCACCAACCTAAGATTAACTGGAGCACTTAGCAGGCACTGATGCCCTTGCTTATTTCCTATTAAGTTAGTAACTCTGGGGAGAGCTTTTCGAGGCAGAAGTGGTTTTAGAGATTTGCTGAATTCCTGCTGCTGTGTCAGAGCTGGGCATGCTGCCTCCTTCAGGAGTTGGATGTGTGTCTGAAAGGACACAGGAAAACACAAACAGAGCAGAGGTCTCATGGAAGGAGATGGTATCCTCTGAGTTTCTGAAGCACAGGAAGGACAGACTGCTGCTATTTTATTAAAGTCTCTCTTTCTTCTCCCCTCCAAGCTGAGGAGCATTAGTTGCATTTTAAACAACAAAAAAGTTACTTTTGGTTACTTCCAAATCTTTCCGGGAATTAAGGGAATTACACTGCTACAGTGCAAGATAAGTTTCACTGTACATCATTCTAACATTTGCTAATGCAGGGATTAGAATTTTGCAAGGATTTATTTCAGAGGAGGTTCACTCAGCTAAGTATACTAGGTATATGTGTTAAGCCCAAATGACTTAACATGCTTTAAGAAGTGTTATCTGCTTTTTGGGATATACATTTATTAAATTGCTCATCAGCCTGGAATAAGATTTGAGTGATACGATATTAATTCTGCTGAGGAACATGTCCAGGACAAAAATATTATGCAAATCCCATAGACTACAATCTGTTTGGGAATGATAGTAAATCTAAAGTATCTAACATGAAGAATTTGTGAAGTTAGCTCTACACTTTTCATAATTTCATCATAGAGTCATTTTGGGTTATATCTATGAGAAATAGATACTGATAAAACCTCTTTTGAAATGTTGGATTTTAATTGAATTTGCATTTGACTAGAAGACTGCCAGTTGCTTCCCATTACACATTTTGAGATGAATAGAAAAGATATGACTGGAAAATTCTATTTTCATGACATCTTAAATCAAAGAAATGAACTCTAGCAAAGTAGATATTTATTAATGCCTGAATCAATCCATATCTACAGAGACGTGATTAAGTAAAGTAAGTGGAAAATGGGAATGGCCTATCTTGCAGAATTATTCTTTCAATACATCAATGTCAGGCTATATTTCATGTTTTAAGTTAATTTTCAAGTGGCACCATTTTCTCACTTTCTTTTGTTTTTTTGGATTTCATTGTCTCTATTTCTTTTCTTTATGCTTTTCTTGAAAAATGAAAACAAGTAAGTAAAGAAGCCCTCTGTGCCTGGTATGTCTGATTTCACTAACTGGGAAGGAACACGAACAAACAAATCAGAAGCTTGGTTTCACTGCAGTGAAGGAATAGGAGAAATCTGAAGTGACTGATGGAATTCACTCTGGATTTTGCACCCATAGTTTCCCGAGCATTTTGGCAACTTCTCTATAAAGACAGTACCAAAACCAAAGCCAATACCATATCCTCTGTCTTCAGAGTGTGAAGATCTTTTAACATGGATTTTTAGAGTTTGTGTTTTGTGGTTTTTTGTGTGTTTTCTTCTCTGGACTCCATTATCCTTGTGTCATGACTACTTTTCTTTAATCCAGGCCACATAAGAAGGATTCTCCAGCCACAACTTTGTGCTGTGCCAGTCATTCCAGATGCCTCAGAAACGAGGGTAGTGGGAGCCAAAGTAGGAGCCTTTCATTTCATGAATGCTCCAGAACAAATCCAGTCAGTTTAGTTGAGGAGAACATACTCTTAACTTTCTCTTGCCACAATGTCCTCAGCAGAAGCAAGGGCAGAGGCAGGAAATGTACTCATCTCAATAAAGACCCAACATCTCCACTGTCATCACTTACATCCTATAAATAGAGTGGCAGTGATTAACTGAAATGTTCCAGTGAGCTGCATATGATCCTTGGGATGCATTTACAGGATATGTTTGTTCTTAGAACCATTTAAGACTTTCTTGATAAATTATTCTGTATTAAGATCCTTTAAAAAAAGCCTCCATTCAGTACAGATAAACTGTATGCCATACCTGTTTTTAAACATATGCTTAAATCCTATAGACGTTGCTGGCTTTGAATCCTTTATGCAGATTTTCAATTCACAACAACTACAGTGGTTTGCTGAATCTGGGCCTAACAGTGAATCTAATTAATTATCCTGTAGCTATTGAGATAGAAATAATGTCTTAATTTGTTCCAAACTAAACTGATGAGCTGCAGAGATTGTCTGAATTGAGCTAATGAAAATAAGCAGAGACATGACTGGGAAAGCTGGAGAACTTGTCCTGTTTCTGTGCGTGTGCCTGTGTCAGAAACTGATTTCATGGGAAAAACAGAAACGAGGCTTTATGAAAGTGAAACTTCTGTAGAAAGTTAATAGAAGTCATTCTTAACTCCCTCATCAGTTATTAAGGAAAGAGTGAGTACAGAGTTGGCTCTGAAGGTTTGCTAGAAGGCATTGTTGGCCAGACAGAAAAATTAATTTAAGTTTCTCTTTGCAAATTAAACTATTCCTCTGAAAGATATTTTAGTTCCTTGAATTGTAACTGCCTCTTTTTTTTTTTAATTATTCTATGACTTGTAACTTTCTAGCAAATGGAAAGTTCAGTATGGATTTAATAATATAAAAAATTCTGCCCTGGCTCTTGTTTTCCAGGCATTGCAGGCTGTTGGATTTTAGAAACTTGGGATTTTTGAGTTTTTTGTGTTTTTTGGCAGTGACCCCCTGGAGAACACTTTTGATCTAAGGCCTTGGAGAAGGCTTCCAAATTTGAGTGATGGAGTTAAAATCACAGGTGTGTTGTTAAATAGAAGTGTGTGATTTCACATGGTGAAGGGTTTGGAATTGGAGGTTTTTATGATATAGTAATAGGTATGGGCTAAGATGGAGGATGTTTCTTTCTGTCTTCTTCTTCCTTCTTCTTCATGGTTTCAGGCAGTAGTTTCTGGTTGGACAGTCAGTGCTGCACTGTAGGTCACAGGTATTTGGTTATTGGGTCAAAAGTATCAATAATACAGGTGTTAATTCTCTATGAAACTGTTTAGCTTTAAGAGACTTTGTCACTAGCTAGGTTCACCTCCATTTTGTTTGCTTTTAGCTGGTAGCTAGAAGTGTTGCTGAACATTCTGTACGTTAGACAAGATTTAATAAACAATGAAGCCCAAACACGAGAAAATTCATCTCCTTTGTGTATTTTTTAATCCTGGCTCTAAGTGTGAAGACAGAAGAGAGTCCAGACAAACCACTGATTAAGTTATTTGCAAAATAACAGCACCATTACAACAACCTGTGAGACATGAGTTTACAAGCAAGGTGCTCTGGAGAATTGGATTCTCTTCTTCTCCCACCTCGAGGTATCCCTCCCCATCAGTGTTCACTCGTTGCCACCTTTGGGATGACACTTCCAGAGTCTCCTGAGGGTGGGTTTGAGTTCCCACTGCTAAAGCTTTACAGGGGAGCTCTCTGGCACAGAGCTGACTCAGACCTTTCCCTCTGCAGGGAAGGCAGTGGCTGCTCAGAAATGTTGACAAGCTTGGGAATAGCAATGAAATGCAAATTGCCCTAGATAGGAATATGTGTTTGGAGGGCAAGTGCTTTCTAGAAAGGAAATGAGGAGGGAGCTTCCACTGGGACAAACAGGAGTTTTGATGTCAGGTGAAGGTGTAGAAATGGAAGGACAGCTAGGTCAGGCAGACAGGGAATGTTTCACAGAGGGAAGTGTCACGGTGCAATCTGGAAAATTAGGATACTGACTGAATTTGTTGTGAAGCATTCACTGCCTAAATTGGGGACAAAAGTTTTTATGAATGTCCATCAGCATCTGTCATGCAAAACCCAGTAGTTTTTCCACAGGCTGTCACTGATTTGGATTAGACTCCTATTTTTTGTGAAATAGCGAGACTGAAAAGATCAAAGTGAAGCAGAGGTTAGTGGCATTGTAGAATGCACTACCTTAAAGCAATTTAACCTGGGAGGGCCAACCTTGCAGATTTAAAAGAAAACTTCTGGTGAACATTACAGATGGAAGGAGATGAGAAAATAAACCCCCATGGTTTCAAGGCTAAAGGCTGGTTTGTTGTATGAAGGGGAGGTTAAATTATGTGTTAAGTGTTCAGTATCTCTAGGCAAACATGAGCTTGAAGAAAATGAAGCAGCAAATCCATTCTAATGCATAAAATTATTTCTACTACGAATTATTTGCCAGTTACCTCTTGCTTCCATTCTGACATAAGTTGAAAGATATGTTCAATTATCTCCATATACCACTAATAATGAAAATTTCAAATACATCCAAGAAAAATTGCAAGAGAAGAAGCTGGTTTTAAAAGGAAGCTAACTAATCAAAATGTTTAAATCCAAAATGTCTTGCCTGTTAATTTTTTTCCACTTACGTGTTAAAATGAAAATGTCAATTTAAACTAGATCTGTATGCAAATGAATAGATTGGCCTTTCACTCTACCTTGAGTTACAATGGCTGCACGTGAACTTACAGCTCTACCAAAATATCAATGTCATTCACAGTGCAGGCATTCTGTGTTGTGCAAAGCAGCTGTCTGTTACATCCTGTATTCTGAGCACATCACCCTGAGAAGGAGAGAAACTAAGTAGCTGGGTAATGCTGAAAAAAGATGGAGAAAGTCACAGTATCAGGGAAAAAAATGTTCTTTTCAGTCTGCAGAAGCACCTATAATGTGTTGTGGCTGTATTCATTACACTCACATTAGGTGTTCTGTACTGACTTTGCTACTCAGGCTTAGCACAAAATGGGTAATAAGGAAAGGCCATTTTCACAAATCTGAATCTACTATTATTAGTCTAAGTTTTCTCTACAATTTCGCAGAAATCCATATGAAAAAGAGAGTAGTCCAAATAGTAAAATGCATGAAAAATACAAAGCTAATGTCAAATTCTACGCTGCAGTAGCCTGCCATTCTAGAAATCTTCTCTGAGATATGTTTAATTTTTAAATTTAATTTTATTTAATTTCATCTTAAAAATGTCTCCTGATAGATTTTTCCATCTGCAGTGGAATCCACTCCCAGGTGTGATTTCAGTGGGAAGGAAGATATGGTGGCCAAAGTAAAGAATGCAGAAGCTGGAGAAGTACACGTGCCTTGTTCCCTGCAAACAGGCAGCAAAGCAGCACTTTTCCCCTAGATCCTGACCCCTGGGATATAATGTGCTCCCTTCACAGACCATGAAAATCATTTTAGTGCCATTTATCCAAACCCTGTCTGATCATTGAAAAATTCTACTGAGTGGGTCAGGCTGCCCAGGGAAGTGGTGGAGTCACCCACCCCTGGAAGGATTTAGAAGATCTGGAGTTGTGGCACTCAGGGTTTAGTGGTGGCCTTGGCAGTGCTAGGTTAATGGTTGAACTTTGTGATCTGAAGGGTCTTTTCCAACCCAAATAATTCTGGGATTCTGTGGTATCAGGATATCGAATCCACGTTCAATAAAATCCCTGGTGAGCCTTTTCTCTGTCTCTCTCTGATATTTTTTGGCTTCTCATCCCACTAAAAAGTAATACAAGTATTATTACCTAAGTTGGACTTTTCAAAAGCAGTATTTTCCAGGAGCAGCTCCTTTTAAGTTCAGTTTCAATTTAGCTGGTGGGGAAAGAAGCATGGGCTTATGAATCTATTTCTCTTACTTTTTTTCCCTACGAGTTACAAAGTGATTTTCTTCATTGCTATTAAAAGGTTGTTTGTTTTTTTCTTTTTTTTCTTTTTCTTTTCAATAGGTACTTTTCCTAGGCATCCTTGTGATTCTAAAGCCAACAATCAAGGGTCTTTCTGCTGAAATTTCTCCATGTGTTTTGTTTCTCTGGAGACAAGTTTGTCATCAGGCAACAGTGAGAATACTTCAGGAGTTTGCTGCCAAAAAGCAACTTCATTTCTAGAGCTCCCTGATGCTGAAATTCTGTTACCTTTGACTTGGTTGCTATTAAGTGGTGCCACTAAATAAAAAAAAAAAAAAATTTCTGATCTGTCACCTGTGTAACAGTAACCTAAATAACAGTAACAGTTGTGTAACACTAACAGTGCCAGACTCCAATGCATCATCCACAGAAAGATTCCTCCACCAGAGAAAAGGTGAAAAGGGATCATTTTGACTTAAAACCAACTCTGAGAGCATTCCATTGGAACAAATGCACAACTGAATTTCACAACATGCATTTTACTAGTAACACTCCTCTATAAAATTGCCCACTTATAAAAACAGAGAAAACAATTTCAATAGAAGTTTCATTTACTTCTTTATATGGGTGCTATAGAAAAGAAAACATCTGCAAATTTCAAAGTGTAGCAGCCAAGGTAAAGAGAATACTTCACTGCTGGCAGTATTCTGTTGATGGGGTGCAAAAGTGTGCAGTTGTACTGCTTTGAGTGTCCTTGCACAGCCATTCCCTTTTAATTGCAACTTCTATGGAGGAATAGAATCAGGGACATTAATCCTCTAAAACCCAGTTATTAAATATGTCAATATGGATGAAACTCCTACATCTTCAATACTGAAAAATTATCTCATTTTATCATTTAGAATCTCTCTGGTTCCCAAATACAAAAGGAATTAAATCAGTAGAGGGAGGAAGAAAAGAGGATGACAATAAAATTAATGATAACCAGACAGCATTATTCCAGAAGTGTGGATAAGAGGACAGTTTTCATCCTTTGTTTCTAAAGGATGCAAACTTGTAAACCATGCTAAAAAGGAAATTAAACATTTGAATCAGGAGAGATGCTGGGGTTTTGGTGATGGTTTTTTGAGGTGTAGGGGTAAAACATGGGGGAGAAGGCTTCTCTCTTTCCTCCCGGAGGTGCTGCTGATGATTCCATAACAGACTGCAAAACTTGCTGACTGCATGTCGTGCTGAGATGCTGCTGCTATCTAACCCTGCCAGGGCAAACCTCCCTGCCTCACCACCCAAATCAATGCCATGGAATCCGTGCTGACCTCTCCTCCCAGGCAGTACCAGGAACATTTTGCTGTTTCTTGGTATCCTCCTTGCTGGTGTTGCCCAGGGGTCCGTGCAAATCCAGCTGCCTGCTTTTCTTCAGAGACAGCTCTGGACTATTGCCATTAGGACACAAATTGACACACACTGAGATGTGTGGATCTGGTCATGGAGAATTTATGCTGCTGCTGTGTGTCATCCACCTGCCTTACAAATAAACAGGATATTTTAACCATGAAGCTGCAAGGCAGTTCACCAACCCAGCACTACATCTACTTAGCAGTATACAGAAAAAAAAGAGCTTTAAAGTGAAACCAAAGACTCTGAGGAACCTGAAGGAAGGTGAAGAGAGAAGACAGGAATCCATGTTAGAAAATGCAGACTGTGACATTGAGTGCATCATCCATCCAGGTGTCTGCAGCGTGTGCAGGGGAAGATGTGACTGTGCAGAGCGTGATAACAGCTCTTCTTCTGTGACACTTATTCTCTATCAGATGTGTTCGTGCCTCCCTATTATATTTAGATGTGCACTGGAGGCAATTTTAGGGCCACTTCAGTGAGCATGTTTTTTCCCCTAAAGAATGCACTGAGGGTAGTGTAAGATGTGAGATAAAGAAAGCACTAAATATAGAAGTGCTTCAGTGCTCTAAGTTCCTAAAGATGAGTCAAAAGAACTCCCTCCTCCTAGCAGACTTTTCTTCTAACTTGTTTTACCTCACACGTGCTACCTGTGAAACACACCTAGAGAGGAAAATGACTGTTTTCTGCAGCTTGTTCTGTTCTTCCTCATGGAATTATGAGTGTGCTGAGCTGCCCAGACTTAGTGCTGGTTATGACTATATTCAGAATAAATGGTGTTATTCAGTATATACTAACTTATGGGTAGGGAAAAAAAAAAGGTAGCACTGTTAGGCAGCCTGTGACTTAAAATCTCATGATCACTTAGATGCCTTCTCAAGTTTTCAGTTTAGTTACATCAGTTTGATTAGTTTTGTAATTTAAATTATTTGATGTTTTTTTAGATTAAATGGCTTGTCCTAAATGATGAGTATACTTTAGAACTCTGTTAATCTGATTTTGGGTACTTGATCTGAAACCTTAAAAGGGCCCAACTTCAATTTTTTGGAAGTATGATTTTGAAAGAAGTTAGTGCAGTTATCTCTGACCATCCTGACTCAAAACTCTCAGAAAAGAAGGATGTGCTGATTTAGTGTTGCTTTAGCACTGAAAGGTTTCCCAAAATATGTAACTTCTGAGAAGAACATGATGATGGGGATGAAGACAGTGAGCATCTAATGCTATAGATACATTTGTTTTTAAAAATATCTGTATTGTACCAAAAAAAGTATTACTGTTACAGATGGGGTAAGAAGCTTTTTATTCCTTTTATGATAAAAGTTTGGCGTCCAATGAAGAGTTTTTCATGGCTTTCCCAAGAATGCTGGTGCTCTATACATTAAGTAAAGTGGAGGATTTGGAAAAGGAGCTGGGAAATGAGAAATGATGCTGAGCTACCAAAGGAATGTGCCAGGGTGCTCACAGCAGAAACCTTGGGGGAAAATAATCTGTCTTCGTTCCCTTAGGATGGCTGCAGCCAGTCAGAAACTGAAGAAGCAGATGTCAAACTCAGGTAATTTCTGATGGAGAGATCTCCATCTGCTTTCTTCAAAACCAAAGTTGACAGCTCGCTCACATTTTAATCATCAAATCTGGGGGGAGGAGTACCTTCAAATCCTTGTGGAGTAGGTCACTGTCAGGTATTTCTTTTGCAGAGAGGAATAAAAGGCTGGTAATTTGTGTGTTCTGTTCTATTGCATTGCCTGATGTATATCTCAGGTTACCTCTGTACATGATTTCATTTGTTTTTTTGTACTGTTTACAAGATACTATTTCCAGACTATAGCAAGAGGATGTGCAGGAAATCTGAGCTCCAGTGGGAATTCTTTCCCTGACTTTACAGTAGAGTCAGGATCTAATCCTGAGCACTACTCATTTCTACCTGCACAAAGTGTTGTGGTCTCAACAGAGTGAAGTTTATAGCTAAATTAGAATTTACTGTAAGATTCTGTACTCAGTGGAGTGCAGATATTGAAAGGTTTTCATTATTTTAAAGTGTTTCCTTTCTTCCTGATGATCATAAATAACTCTCTAGGGTGCTTGAAACCAAACTCTGCTGTTTTTTTTCTATCATTTTTGTTTCACTTTACTGCATACATATTTATTTTATTGTTGGGGTTATTTGGAATAGTTATCATAATGCAGATCAGATGGTTGATTAAATCACAGCTGGCTTTTAAAAACACTTATAAAACCCCAGCATGCTTTTAAAGAGAAAACACATATAGAGCTCAATGAATTCTGAAAACAGATGTACAAAATACAGTATGGAAAATTGTTCTTTTGTTCTTTGGAGTTCACCTTCAAAGTTTCTCCTATTCACTGCTCCTTTCCAAATAATTTTACTGCAGGAAGCAAGACGAGATGTTAAGCAGGAGGGGCAATGACTTCAAGTTCTGAGGATGTCAGTAATTGGTTGCCTGCCAAGCAAGGTGATGTTTCCTGATGTTGTGATAAACTGCTATTTTTTAGATGCCAGATTTGCCCCAAATATCTGAGTGGGGGATTTTTTCCCCAATAGTTCATACAATGGACTGTGAAAACCTCCAGCTGTCAGTTGTTTTCTGCTTCCCTGCCCATCACAAGCAAGATCCCATCACTGGTCAGGAATCTCCTTCCAGATGGTGTACGTAGCTTTAATTTGAAGTTTGCCTGGTGAAGGGAGCAGTGAATGATTAAGCACTCACTAAGGTAAGAGGTAGCTTGTGACTCCTGTTTTCTTGAGTAAATAGAGCAAGGTGTTTAATCAAGCAATGAAGGGCCAGGAGAATGTAGCTACACAAATCTCAAATGTCATGATAGCACAGACATTGCTAATGCATTCTCATCATTTGAGCCTGTCACTTCAGCAGACTACATGGTGTGAAATGCTCACTCGAAATCTCTGTTAGGGAGCCACAGGAAGGCTCAGCACTGCAAAAGCCTCTCTGCCTCATTTACCCCTGTGAATACTTCCAGTAACTTCAGCAAGACTAGCTACAGGAGTCATAATATCCCTGATTGTAGAATTGGAGCGTGCATTGAGCGTGCACTGCCTTCGTGAGGAGCAGAGGAGAATTCAGAGATTTGTGTGCCTGCCATTTAATCTTCCCCAGGCAAGCACAAAGTGATGCTGCCGTGGCCTGTTGGATTTTTTGCAGGAAACACCACACTTTTTATGTTGTTCCTGATACACATGTATTCAGAATGTTTAGAGAAATGAGCGTACATGACAGGAAGTGAAATGAAACAGTGAGTTAAAATGAAGTTCTCTGCTGCAACGATGTTATAAACCTGGGGCTGATAAATCTCAATGAAAAAGCTTTCAGTCAGGTCCTCAGTTTTGCCATTGTTCCTTTAGCTCTGCTCTCAGAAAAACAGGAAAAACAGCTCACTTAGCATGAAAGAATGATGCCATTCTGCCCCTCATCCCCTGGATGGTTTGGCTGCCTATTTTTCACGAAGTGAGGGAATGGAGGAGCAGAGCTGTGGATCTGTCTGCAACGACCTGAGCAAGGTTCTCTACAGAGCTCCGAGAGGCTGTGACTGCACACAGAAAAGCTGCCACATCTCTCGACCTCCAGGGACAAGCAGGGACAAACAGGGCCCCCATAATATCTGGAATTATACCTCTAACACCATGGCAGAATATTCTGAGCTGGCAGGAACCCACAAGCATCATGCAGCCCAACTCTTCAGTCAACAGCCCTTACAGGGATTGAACCCCCAACCCCAGCATTATCAGCACCATGCTCTGACCAGTGGAGTTCATCTTGCAGTAAATCTTAGGAAAAATGCTTTGTGTGCCCTTTGAAGTTCCTACTGTCATTTATGGGAGTTCAAAGTTTCCTGGATGAGGAGAAAAGCTGGAGAAGCTGTAGATATATATAATGTGGGAATTATATGTCCTTCTCCACAGGCCAGCTCCCACTTCAGCTGCAGTTTCTAATATTTTCCCCCTACAAATGCAGGGGAGAGGTCTGAAGACAATCCTCACATGATTATTTAGCAAAGAGCATAGCTTTATCTTAATTTTGGCAAGATCCATAATTTAATCTCATGCCTCCTAGCACTAGTTATGATCCAGCAATTCCTCCCTTCTGTACAGATTGTATTGTGTCCTCTGTTACAGATCCTGGAATCCTGAAAGGCTGAAGTATGAGACAGGTGACATCCTCTCACCAGACTCTGTAGGGGGCCAGACAAATCTTTCTTTTGGTGAGAAAAGAGCCTGTGTGTAGAGGCACTTTCTCTTCTGCCTGTTTACCTGGTCACAGGTGTACTAGAGAAGATGAAGTCAGCACTGCACCCTGGCACATCCACATTTCAGGTTGTGTTAGGATCCAGCCTGTCACATACGGTGTGATCCCCAAACAGCCCTGCCCAATAACCAGGATATCCTGCTGTGAGTTCAGGGCACAGCTACAGTGAATCCCTAAGGAAACTGTAACAGAAAAAGTCCACTTACTCTTAAATAAAAGGCCCTGGGAAAATAACATGAGAATTGGGTAAACAGACTGCACAGAGAGGGAGCTGTAAAACTCTGCAATGCCCTGTTTGGTGGAGAAAGATGCCTGATGGCTGTGATATCTAGTGGGGATTAAAGGCTAAAAATGGCTTGAGGCTTTTCACATAAGCACAGTATGTTCAGAGGGAAGAATACTTTCAAGTTTGGCTCCAAATATTGAAACTTAATTTAAAGAGTAGGATTTTGCAGAAATTTTGATAAATCCATAAGCTATTGAAATGCTTTTTGTGACCTCTGCTAGAAAAAAAAGACAGAGTAAGCATTCCCAAAACTGTTCAATAATTAAATGCGTGTTTGAAGAGATTTTTTTTCCCTGCCTGGCTAAATACATGTTTAAATTGAAAGTTACATAACCCTGTAGAAAAAAGGCTATGGCACAGTCTAATCCTGAATTATGTGCAGAATGGTTACAACCAAGATCCCTTTAATACAGCTATTTTAGTCTTAGCACTGTGCAAATGCTCTTTGCTTGTCTTCAAGAATTGCTGCCTATGAATTGTAATATACTGGAGCAAGATTTTTTTTGGCATTTGCAGCTCCCACTGACAATTTTGGATGGTGTAATTGAAGGACAGGCTTGGCTGACCGGGATCACATTCTGACTTTGGTTTATGTGCAGTCAGTGTTGCTGGGAGCTTTTTCTCTTCTCTCCCAGAGCCTTGTTCGAGAGAGGTTTCTGGGAAAAAAAAAAAAGGATTGGCAGAGGAGGGTGAGAAGAAAGGAGAAGGGGAACGTGTGGAACAGGGACACTTAGAGACACTTCCACTAATGAGAAGCAGGAATTTAGGATGGTGTCTGACCTTTTTCAGCATGCAGCTAATGTGTGGAGGAAAATATTCTTCATACACTACTGCTGTTCTGGGGCTGCTGTACCAGGGAAACATGGAGCATACAGGGACAACGGTGAACTCAAGAAGATGCAGCACTGATGGGCAGGGAAGGTATCAGTTTAGAAAGCAGCCTGCTAATTTGATAAGGAATTTTGAGTTATTTCCATTTTGAAGCAGGATACCCATCACTTGACTCAAAACAATTTGCTTTCAAAATATTTTAAAATATAGTCATAGAAGGGCATTCCAAGTGAGAAATCAAAATACCTTATTTTGAAATGTCAGTTTTCTCAAAATACTAACTTTGAAATACCTTCTTTTCTATTAAAGTTTTAACCGAAATGATACCATTTCTACTACATAGATTTTGTTTTTAATCCCTTGACTGCTTTAGTTTCTTTTGTTCGGTTGGTTGGTTGTATGCTTGGTTGTTTTTCTTTTGTTTGTTTGTTTGGTTTGGTTTTTTGTTGTTTTTTTTTTGTGGAGAAATATCTGTCCTGAAAAAGCTCCCTTGGAAATTCTGATGGCCACACTCCCAGGCTCTGTAAACTTCACACGTTGCAAACACACGGACACAACTCTCTGAATTACTATTTCCTTAAACTGCTCCCAAACCCCCAGTCAATGGTAGCTGAAGCTTCAGTGATATTGCAGGATCCATCCTGTTTCTGGCCATGCCTGTGGAATTACAAGGCTGTTGGGAAATCCCTTGCATGAAATAGTCTTCACTCCTCTTAGAGCCAAGCTTGCAGTGCTTTTACCACTGACTTGGGACCGACAGAAAAAAATTCCACATCAAACCACTCCTCTCCAAGACATTTGACTTTTTTTTACTCCTGACCCTTCCCAAGTTTTGTTGTTTATTACTCTCACCATTACTCTGTTGGTCCAGCAGAATTAGGCATATGCTGCCTTTAGCTTTCTGAAAACCTGTTAATATTTTATCTCTACCCTGTGTGATTGTACCTAACTGCGTCTGTCCTTTGTTTAGCCATGCTGAGTGCTGGCCCCTAATCATTTAAATGTATGGCATTCCTGACAGATCTCCTACAAAGTAATTATCACAATCATTACATTTACAAAGAAAACCCCCCCAAAAGACGAAAGGAAAAGCCCAGTTTTGAAAATGAATGCAATTGAATAGTAGCTAAAAAGGTACTCAGAAAGAAAAACACTGGCTGCAGCTGTTCTCTACTGAACACTGAGTACTATACCTGTTGTGCTGATGCTGAGGCTTAATTAATTTCTATTTCATCCTTACTGTGGTGACCCTTAGGAACTAGAAGGATTAAAGATCTATGACTTTCCAGCATCTTTTGGCTATGAAATGATTCATTACACATGCACTTTCATTTTTTCCTGAACAGTTGATTAAGAATAGACAGAGAAACTCATGCAACAAAAGGTGACCTTGTGACTCAGAAGAAGATGAATATCCATGGGTCTGCTCTCAATGGCAATTATGCTTTCTGGTTTTTTTGAGTACTTCTGGTTTTGATATTTTTTATTTTAAACAAATTCATTAAACAAGGTGAACCTTATCCCTTTCTGTTTACTGCCTTAAAATAGCCATGAAATAGTACTTGTTTCTGCTAAGCTTTTGACATGTTTTAAAACAGGGAAGATTAATGGGTTTGGAAATCTGTCTCTTCTAAACAGGCTTGCATTTGCAAATCAATTAAAGAGGCACATCACCACAACCATAACTGGTTGCTTCCCTGATGCTAAAGCCTAAAGAAATAGAACACCAGGTTAATACAGAATAGGTTTTCTGTATAAAAAAAATAAATTTTAAAAAATCAACCTTTGTTTCCCATTTACTGACACAAAAAAAAGGTAGATATGGCACTTGACATTGATGGGTTGGATGCAGAGACAGAGACTTGGTTTGTTTCTGTTCCTCCTCAAATTCAAAAATTTTGTTAACCACGGTAAATATTTTAAAGGCTTTTCTGAGCTCTTGCTCAATGCCATCACTTCTCCAAACCCTGCAAGTTGCCAGAACAGGGATTTCAGAAATACTAGCTGAAACATCTTGACAAGCTAAACAGTTTTTAGAACTGGAGTAGGTGGACTTAGCTGACTTGCTGCCAGCTCCAGAGTCTGCACACTGTCGAGGGAGATAAGCAGTGCAAGCAGAGTGGATTAAAGCTGGTGCCAGGAATCTGCAGATCCTGGACCTGCTCTCGTCTCTGCCATCAGCAGCACCAGGTCCTGAGCAAGCCATGTCCTCGTTGGCGCAGCCTGTAGGTGAGCTAGGGGCAGGATTTACCTATTTCTTTCAAAGAATGTTTCTTTTCCTCGATTTTTGAGGGTTTAAGCCCTCAGCCTTATGACCTGTTCATGTGCATTTGGCAGCTGCTGAGCTGCTCACAGCTCTCAGCAGGAATGGACCTGAGCAATGCAGCCTTTGAGGAAGTTTTTTTCAGCTCAGTCAGATTTCAGTATTTTATACTTTTATGATGTTTGTCATGAACAACTGACTGAAAAATTTAGCCTCTTTTCATCTCTCTTCCACACATACTGTGGTTGGCATTAACATCTCTGAAACAGGGAATTTGAAACTTCCTTCTGGTGATGTTATGATTCCAGTTGCATCTCAGTTATACAACATAAATGCCTTAAACCACAAATTCTCAAATCTTTCTTGCTCAGGCAAACTCAAGAACGACAGCAGTGAACAATCTGCATTTTTAGAACGGAGAATTTCAAATACTTACAACCACCCTAATTTTTAACTCTCTCCTTGTCAAAACACTAACATGCATCTTCAATTCATTTTTTTTTTCAATATGCTTGTTTCCTGAATCTGTGCAAAAGGAGTTCAGCACTATCTGATACACTGCTGTATTTTTGACCCAGACTCTAAGAGAGCTTGAAGATTCTTACAAACAGATGAAATCAATTTCTTGGCTTTGAAATTTCTGGCATATGCTGGCTCTTTCTGGATGTCAAAGTGAACAACTTGATATACAGCTCATGTCTCTTCATAGCTTTGAACTACCCATAACTCTCTTTTGGGTTTTAGTAAACACATTCCTTAAAGTCTGTGGCATGTTACTTCTCAAATTCTAGCTGCATTACCCAGGGTCTTGTTTCTGTACTCTCTTCTCTCTTAGACTCAGAAATATTTCCATTCTACATTTTGATTTCCTTTTGCACTCTGATCTATTGGGCTTTTTGAGATGAGAGAAAGCTGCGAATGGGGTGTTAGGAATAGGATTTTTTTTAAGTGTATATATGAACTTAAACATTCAGAGAAAAGAGCAGTTTTGGTTGTTCCATGCCTAGATATTAAACATAACTGTATGTGACAACTGAAAAATAGCATCAGTGGCAGAAGCTATTACACTCTAGGACCAAAGCCACCAATTTCCCTGCTAAAATGACTTCCTTACCCCAGTTATCCCCCTCATCTAAGTTGAGAAAACTCCTCAAGAAAGTTCGCCTGCTTATCAGGTGCTGAGCACTTTGAGAATCCCAAGAGCCAGGATGAACCAGAGCTGTATTTCCAGCTGGCAGAAATGCTCTCTGTGACCTGCATCAGCATCGTGATGTTTAACAAGCAATTCTTGTCAAAGGATTCTCCCTTCTAGGGGCACAGCAAGTTATGTAAGAGGATACTTGGCACGTTCTGAAAGAGAAGGTTTTCCTTTATCCAAAATGGACCATCTGACACCTTCCTGTTTCATATCTGACACCTTCTTCTTTCATGGTTTTCCATTTTATCTTGAGACAAAGCCATGTGCTTTTGCTTGATCCCATTTGAGTTTGAAGATGGCAGCCAAGGAAATATCAACCACTTGTTTTTTTCTCTTTAAATATGTCATCAGTTTGTGAACAAATACAACCAAAAAACCCCAGCCTAAGCCCTGATTATGTTTTAGATGCTACTAAACAAAACATTCCAACAAGAGAAACCCAGGCTAAAAATAAAAAGTATCTTTTTTTCTTGATAAACCAGAAACCAGTGTAATCTCACTGGTAGATTAAAAAAAAAAAAACAAACAAAAAAGCTTATCTAGTTCATTTCATACTCATGCTGAAGTTGATCCACTTAATTATTTCTACCATTACACAGCACACTGCTGCTTTTTTCCTCCTTGGAAAAAGTGTCAGTGTTACAGGAGAGAGATTTTATGCTCAGAGGACCTGGGATTAGAAGAACAGTCATTTTGATATTGGAAATTTGTCTTTGGCACCAGACTGCTTTTAAGCATGTAAAAACTTTTTATGCCGACGTGTGTCTATGTTGCAAAATAATTTCAAACGCTGGGATGGTAATAGATGCTATAGTCCAAAGAATGAAAACTGCTGGTTTAGGACAAAAAACCTTCCGGTGCTATTATAAAGCAGAAGAAAGCACATGGCATAATAGGTCAGTTTAATGGCATTGTTTGCAGTAAAGCTGACATTTCAGGCATAATCTGCAGAGCTCACTTGGAGCACGACATTTTGCTGGGCAGAGAAGGATTTGATACATTCTTTTATATTGCTGTGTGAAATTGGATTAGAACATAATAAAATGGAGAATGTAAAATAAAGGCCTTTGGGCTCGCTGGTTAGGCAGTGTAATAAGATGCACAAGGAATTAAAATGAATTGTACTCTCCAGAAGTATGACAAACTTGTCATGTGCAGTTTGTGTGGAGCTTCCCTTTTTCTCATTCATTTCCTAGGTTTATCCTTCCTGTGTGCACTTTTTGTTGACCTACATAAAGTGAATTCCTTTCAGTGACTTTGCCCACCATTTTTCTGTTCTCTAATTATTATCTGAAACAAGAGGATGTTCAAATATAAATTACTGAAAGTCTGCTACAGTTGATACAGTTTTGGTTTCCAACCATAAACTGCCCAACAGGGCTCAAAACTTTGCCAGAATTTCTTTCTGAGTTTTACTAATGCTGCCTGCAGGCCTGGAGTGCAGCCACAGGAGTATTCACTGCAGCAGCCTCAGCGAGTAGCCCTGGATCAGGACAGCTTCTGCTGTCAGGCTGAAGAGATATCTCAGCTACACAGACAAGAAAACAGACTGAAACTTGGATTCTTAAATGGTGCGTGGAGTGTTTCTCATAACCTCACGGAATGAATTCTAACCTTTGATTTTTGGAAATGTTAATTGGTAGGCCGGGTACTCCACACTTTCATTTATCTGATACTCTTATCTCAGAGCTCACATTACCCAAAATTGGATGTGTCTCCCATGTACCATGAGTCACTTGCTTTGAAAAGGCCTCTGTTGGCTGGAAAGCCAGTGACAAGTCTAGATGGCAGGTCGTGTGTTCTGTTTGGATAAACAGGGCTACACTTCATGGGAGAACTGGTATCAGGAGGAATTAATAAATGACTCATGTTTCAGTCCGGAATTTCATTCCACATATTACAGAAAATCTGAATACAAATGATATGCTGCATCACTTCTGAAATTCGGAAGAAGTGATTCAAAAGAAAATACCAGAGCCAATCTTCTGCCCAGTCAAAGCAGGGAAAAAGGACCCGTTCACATCAAAGCAGCCCCAGTGTGCGTGCACATTACACTTTCAGTTGACTGTAAAAAATGAAGTTGATCTTTGGACACTTAATGCTGTATGAAGGCAGCCTTTCACTTGGAATGACTGTCAGCTGCTCTGTCACTTCTGCCTTGCAGCTGAAAAGCAGTAACTTCTCCCACAAAAGCCAGGTTTATCCTCCCTGACACCAAGTGTCCGTGCCCCTGCCAGTACCCTGAGTGAAGAACTGCTTGTGCTGCTGCTGCACTTCCATCCTTGTGTGGGACAGGATTGTGCAGAGAATTCACCTTAAAAGTAGGAAAATACCCATTTTCATAGAGAATTTTCCAAGGGGAAAAAAAATATTTAATCAATTTGGTCTGTAATACGAGCTTGTTACCAGACCACATAGGTATAAGGTGAAGGTCTGAATTCAGGCAAGTTATTCATCTCAGAACAGCCTTTACTTTTCAATGACTTCTTATTCTCCACTAAGCAGATGCTTCAGTGCTTTCCTGAACCGAGGTCTAACAAACTTACCCTTTGATCTCACTGCTAATGATGTCTGGTTTATTTGACTCTAAAATGTGCACTGCACTGGAGTATGGTTTGACATAGCAAATGAAATATTTCCTGACACTTGGCACTGGTGCCTTCACCCCTGTGGATTTCTGTTATGTATCATTCTCACTGAAGGTCTGTCCTCCCGAGGATGTGTGGGATTCATCTCTAATGGCATTACAAGGAAGCTGGCTCCTGCTCTGAGTAGAAAGCTCCTTCTTTTTTGGGAGTCATTTCCATGATTTTATCCCTAATCACTATTTAGATTCCTGCATAGAACTTGGTAACAGAGACTTTGGGAAGTCAGAAATACAGACTTCTAAAATCCATTCCCCATTTCCCCAGGAATACAGGGATGCCAAACAAAGAGTTAAACCAATTCAGTGTGTTTCACTGCTCCCATGGAACAGCATTGGCTGAGCTCTGTTTGACTGGATTGTAGCTGTGGGGGTTTCTGACTTTATGGGAACAGTCTTTTGAAGAACTGAAGATCATAAGAAATGTTGAATCTGCAGTTCTGGCTGATTAGTGTGCTGTGAGTTACATTAAAAAATCATGCAAAACAGGAAGACAGGCAAAATAAGAAAAGTAATATTTCCTTAAGTAAATTTCAGATAAAGTAAGATTAAAACATTCTCCAGCATTTCTGCCCTATCAGCAGGGAAATGACTAAACCCACTGTTTCCTACATAAAACATTCTTCAATATATCCAAAGAACAAGAAATGAGGACTGAAAATGTACTGCCAATATCCCTGGATTAAGGTCAAAGCTTGAGAAAGAGAGAGAATAGAGTTATTTTCCTTCACAAATTCAACAGACAATTTCAGTTATAATCAGATTAGGGAAATAAAGTCAGAAACAAATAAAATTCGAAAAGAAAAATTATAATACTTACATTGGTGACATATTCAATATCCTTCCAAATATTACATTCCCTGGGAAAATCTGCCAAATCTAAAAAATTATCCACTACCACTTGGCCAATCAAGTCGTGCCTGGAGAATCTGTCAAAGTCATACACAGAGAAATGGAGTTTCCTTGTGTTGAGATCATTGTACGGGACAGTAAATAAAAAAACCTCATCAAATACTGGATTTAGGGTCTTTCTGTGCACTTTAGTCTGGTGTTTTGTTTTCCTGTCGGGGAGCAGATATATCTTCACGTAGGGGTCTGAAGTTCCAGAGAAGTCCTTTGCCGGCAGGTTGACGGCCTTGTGGATCTTCACAATCAGCTGCTCCAAGTCACAGTCGTACTTGAGGATGAAGTTGAGTTTCCCACAGGCTTTGCTGTTGCCCCTCCGGCCGTCGTCCGTGTCCAGCGATCTCTGCTTGTACAGCTCGGGCTTGATGCGGCCGATGCCCGTCAGCTGCTCCTGCTTCTGGACCTGCTGGATGTTGAAGTCAGGGTTGGACAGGTTGAGCTGTCTCCGCAGTGAATTGTGCCTTGAAGTGAAAAGGAAAGAGTTGGAACAGGCTGTGCACACACACTACAGATCCCGCCGGCGTTTGGCGTGTTTCCGTAACGTACAGCGGCGTGGGACCTTTAACCAAGGGACGAACCCTGAGACCCAATGTTTGTGAGAGCTGACCTTCAGCATCACACTGCTAATGCCACATCATTTTCTGTTCCCATGTCTCAGGCTGGGCTGACGTGGTTAGCTGACCACCCCAACAACTGTTTTCCTTTTTTCTCTCACACCTGATGTAAACTCTGTGGTACTTTGGCTGATAAGCTCCTTTACTTTCATTAGCTGCTTTTAGCTTCAGTCCAGTGAAATTTAGCAATCCACACTTACTGTGACTGAAATTTCTCCTTCATGGATGGTAACAAAAATCAAATTTGCAATCCCTGTTGAGGTAGGGAGATGTGAAAGCTGGATTAGTTAAAACCCTAATCTTCTACGAGTTCCCTTTTATTGTCCTATTCATATGCAGCAATCACTCAACGTATAAAGTACCAGGAGCTCAGGTTGAACACAGAAAGAGCACGTGGAAAATGCCAGCACAGGATTAATCCAAAGCTATTTATATTGAATGTAATCAGCAATAGTTCCTCTGCTATAATTGTTCATTCATTCCTGGTTAATATCTGTTTACCCATGCTTAAAGCAGGAACAGCCTCTTATGTGCTATCCTAATTTTTTTTCTCTTGTTTCATAATAAATACATAATCTTATGGCTCTACATTACTCATTTCCAGAATAAAATATTATCATGTCACCAAAGGAAAAAAAAATTAAAAATTCAACCCTTAAGCTCCTCATGGCAGTTGAGGGGCACAGAATATCCTGTGGAGGAATAAAAAGAAGAGGCTAACAAAGAGCCAATGAGCTAGTGCTGTACCTTCTCCAGCTGAAGTCCATCTGCTTTGACTCAGATATTTACTGGCTCTTCACATGCTGATCCTTATTCTTGCTGTATGAAACATAATCCTTTTACACCTGCCCCTGCACACACCCTCAGCCTTCCCCTTTCCTCTTCCCTTGTGTACTGGTTATGCAGTTCCCCTGGAGACTCCATTGACCCTTGTTCAGTTACACTTCCCCCCACAGTCACGACTGTGGCTAAAATCTACAATTTTTAAATCCTATTTCTAACTCTTGCAAGAGTTTCATTAGCTTGCCCTACTTTTCTTCTTTGGAAAAATCTTTGAGGATATATTACTGAGTGTTCAGCACCAGCGCTAAGTGCAAATGAATATGCTTTACAAGCTAAATCTAGGCTGTCCTGGTGCTTTTAAGGGATGCAGGGCTCTGTGTTACCCAATTCCTGAGGGAAAAGCACCAAGGAGACAGTAGTTGTGATGCCTTAGGCTTTTGGCTTTTACATTTTCCATATATTTGTAATCCTGCTATTCTTTAGTGTGTAACTCTAAACTCCATGTAGAGTGTGAGCTTCTGTTCTCCCAGTTTGGTCAGACACAACAATTCCTCTCCAGGCCTGGGAATCAAGGACACCTCACTGCCTCAGGCCCCAGAAATGTAAACAAAAGTGAGTTGGGGGAGAACAAACTTGGGGTAAATGACTTCATTACCTGAAGCTGTAATTGAGAGAGAGATCAACTCCAAACATGAAAATGGACCAAACTTACAAAAGTTATAAAAGTGTGAAAACCCATGACCCATCGTCCATTTTGGGTGTAGCCCCTGGGGGGCTTTGTCTGCCCAAAACATACCTGAAGGCCCTGCAATAAATATAACCACTTTTTATCCCCTTAATTTTGTCTGGCCTCTGTTTTTAGGTAGTCTCAACAAGACATCAGTTGAGAGAAGAGTGGAATAGAATTGTGATGCTGTCACTTCAACCTACGAGGTTTGTGCACGGCAGTGAATAACTTTTGTGTATTTTATTTTTCTTTAAAAGGAACGTGGCAAGATGATACATATTACATAGATCAGTGAGCTGTGCTTGTTGGGCTGTACCTGTGATGCCTAGAGGAGCTGGAACAGAGGCTACACACAGAGTTAAGGGGAATAAAATGGGTATTTATTCAGAGGCCTACAAAAGGCCACACCCTGGCAGTGCCAGTGCCACAGTCGTGGCCCCTGCCTGGATGGCTCCAAGATGGAAGCAAAGGTCAGGAGTTCTCACACCTTTATAGGTTTTAGTCCATTTGCAAACAGGAGTCAACTGTCCAATTAATAGTCTCTAACAGGTAAGTTTCATCCTCCTTGCTTGCCTGCTTGCCTGCCCTTCTCTGTTCACATTGTTTGTGCTTAGGGCCTGAAGTTTGAAGAAATCGTCCTTGAGTCCTTAGCTGGAATCGGACTGTTTTTCCTTCATCACACAAGCACAACAGAAAAGCACATCCAAGCAGAACAGAAAAACTTAAGTTTTAAGAACACCTGTTCTCATGACCAACAGAGAGGAGGGAACTGGGGCTACTGACCGGGCAGACGAGGTGGGCTCAGTGACCTGGCGCTGCATCCGCACGTTGGGCACGCAGTTCTCCTTGGCTCCCGCCTGGGTGTCCAGCGGGAGGTCAGGGGAGGTGTGGCTGATCTTCATGGAGGCCTCGGGGAAGGCTGCGGGCTGCCCCAGGTAATCCTCGCTGTACTCACGGCCATCGGCGTCCGCGTCCGCGTAGTGCAGCGGCTCCTGCTTGCTGTCCTTGTTGCCGAAGGGCAAACCCCGCTCCCGCCACGGGATCCAGCACAGCTTCCAGGACACGAACAGGGACACGCCGAACAGAGCCAGGCCACAGGCCGTGACCACCAGGGACAGCAAGCTGATGGAGATGTCTGCGAACGAGAGGAGCGCGTCCGCGTCACGCCTCGGCGCTCTCCGCAGCTCGGCATCTCCAGAGCGCCCGCGCCACAGGCAAACACCTCTGGACTGCACATTAAATTTATGGCAGCCAGCCATAAAATACAAACTTATTAAAAGTTCTAATTTCCATTCCCCCAAAGGAAAAGTTTGGAATTCGGTATAAAACCGGAACCTAGCTTATCATTTCCCTCCGAAAGCTGGGTGGGATGAAAGGTCATTCAAAATGTGAAAAAGTGGTTGTTCACTTGCTCATTCAACTTCTTATTGATAAAAGAGTAGTGCCTGCAGTACATTTTATCTTTTTTTTCCTTTCATTTAATGTAGTGTAGTTTCCTCCTCCTGTTTTACCAGCTCTTACTAGCTTCTCTTCCAGAGCCTGTATTAGGCTTAAACAGCATGAGAATATGCACACAAGAACCTCCGTGACATGAATTTTTTAGGTACTTCACTCATGTATCTTGGTTTGCTATTTTAATTCTATTCCATCTAATTTTAGACTCATTCCTATCTTTGCAAATTATTTTTGACTATCAATGCATGGCTTGCTCTTTGTAGTTTAATTAGGATACCAGTATCTCTTCAAAACTGAGGTATTTTCTGGGTTTTTTAACTCCAAAGCTCTTTCTTTTTCCGAGTTTTTGGTATAAAAAGGAATGTGGAGATGAGTTTTCTGTTGTTTTTCCCCACATTTTCAGCACTATCCTACTCCATCAACACAAATAAGTTACAACTGGGAGTGGTTTTTGCTCTGCGTTGCTTTAAGTTGCACGTTGGGAAAATGACTCAGTGGAACAGCTGTTTTAGTGGTTACAGTGTTTTTGAAATGAATCTCTCTGTGGATTACACAATACATCACGCCTTAAACACAATTAGTGAGGATTCTATTTTACTGCCTTAAATTATAAACACAAGCTGATCAAAGCAATTTTTCACACTGTGTATAGGTTCAGAGTGTCAGGCTGCATCTCTCTGAGCAAACAGCTAGCCTGAATTCTCAAAGGATGGCAGAGGGTTGAAATGTACTGCTTCTACTAAGACAATTATTTAAGAATGACAATTCAGATGAAACAGCCCCAGTCCATTCCAAAATAAAAATAACTTTTTTTTTTTTTTAAAAGTGGAAAAGTCAATACGTTCTGCCCCTGCTGTGAGTCTCATTCTCACCAGCCAGCCAGATTAAATTTCCACAGTGGGGGGAGTGACACTGCAATCCATTTCACACAGGAGCTGTCCAGATTATTTTGCATGCTGCAAACCAATTTCAAGCAATTTTAGACAGCATGGCCCTTTCTGTCCTTCTCCAAGTCATATGAAGACAAAGCTCATTAAGACTGGGGACAGCACAGCAGCTGCTTGGAACTACAGCAAAGAGTTTTTCAGAGCTGAAATTAATTAAAGAAATTCCTCCCATGCATAAAAGGGAATTTGGGATAGAGTAGAATGGTAGTCCTTGATACTTTTTGAGTATTTATTGGTAAACAAATCGGGCAGTGGAGGCAGAGCACAACCTCTTTTTGATTACAAAGCTGAGGATCAAGGATTTAGAAGTGAAAGAAAGCCCTTAGAATAAAGCAATTTGTCTTGGATTCCCTGGAGAAGAAGCAAGAAATCCATCAGAGGTCTGCAAAAAGGCCATTTCTTACAAAGAACTGATTCAAGTAAATGACCCAGCATTGAAAGAAATGAGAAATTTGGAGCTATCAGAAGCAACCAGAAGATTACAAGGTGAGAACAGAAGGCTGCCCAATGATAAGGGTGTGTGAATATGAAAGTGAGGAACAATTTGAAAAGTAGACCAGCAGTCCCCTACCCTACCTGGAAGATGACTTTGGCAGGGGAAGTTTTCTAGAGAACAGACACTGTGAGAAAAAACACGAGGGTGATATGAACTGTTTGTCATTTAGAGTGTTTGGGGGGCTTTAATAACACATATAACACCATTATCTCACAGCCTGCCTGCAGAGAAGCTGGGTAGTAACCAGTGCAGGTCACAGCATGAGAGGGGAGTGTTTCTCCATCACCTTGGTTTTACTTCTTCCTGACTCCTTTGTGTCAGGGAGAAGTTTTAGAATGGAATTTTTGTTTCTGTGGGTGGAAAAGGGACCATCACGTATCTGTCTTACTTCTGTGGGAGACAGCAGACTTAAGGGTAATGCTCTAAGCTTTTCCCTTTCTTCAGACAGTAATTTTCACACCCTGCATGCCTGGCTGGCAATTTTCACCAACAGTGCAGTTCCATTGTGAGTAGCTGAGGTGAGCACAGTCCCACGTCAAGAGATTTCTGGCTGCATCCCAGACCTGCTTTTCTATTAGCCACTTGTACTGTTACATACTGTATTTTCTGTATAATTTTTACTCCATCTTTCCAGATGTCTCAGTTTTTCTAAGCCTGTTTATCTGTATTCTCCTGTGGTAGGAGTACTCATCTGATGCCAGTGATTTCCTCTGCTTTGTAATGAGAGCAGGGTAAGTCTTTACTTTTTTGTCCTCACAGAAATGAGATCTGCAGCACAGAAAGTGTTCCTCAGAAATCCAGCTGCTTCTAAATTCCCTCCGTGAATGCCATGACACCAGCCAAGCATCTTGATATGAATCCGAGTCAAAATTTCATAATTCTGCCTTTGTCATCATGGCTGCACTATGAGCCAAGCTCCCAAATTCCAGCATGTCAGAATATTTGGATTATAGCATATTGATTATAGCATCATAACATGTTTGTAACATGTTTGACTGTGACCTCATTATTAGAGGGCTCAGAAGGCACTGCTGTTATTTCCATGCAGCTCCAAGAACCAGGAATTCAGCCATGGTTTCCAGGAAGGACACAGGCACTCTGAGTATCTTGCTCATGGCATTGTCTTACAGATATTCCAATGCAATAATCAATTTTTGACCAGGTTTCCATCTTTCAATCCCTTTTACTCTACTGACTTCCACCTTATTTCCACCTTATTTATCTACTATGTTTATCAGCATAATTTTTTCTGGGTTTTTGTTGTTGTTGTTTGTTTGTTGTTTTTTTTTTTTTTGTAGCAATCACAAGGTTAAAAACTATGTGGAAATAGCAAGTGAAATGGAGTTTTTTACCTATGGATCCCACCATCAGTTGTTACCACAGCCTGGAGAGATGAACACAGCCTTTCTGTTTCTGACAGATTTTATTACAATCAGTGGGATTAAAAAACCCTCAGTCCTTTTATCAAAAAGACTGCATTTGGTCATTGCTGAATGCTGAATGTTTCTACATTTTTTTACTTACATTTTAAAGTAAATCTGTTACACAGAAAAGAAAAATGACACTTTTTATGTCAAGAGATTGTCTGGTAGGAATATAAATGACCTTGTCTTTGGATTCTCCTATGGAAGACAATCACAGAAGCTTTGGGGAAGGGACCTTTCAGATAATTTAGTTCAACACTCTACCCAAGCAAGGTCACCTCACACAGAATATGCCCTGATGAAATTTCTCCAAGGATGGAGACCTCCCCAGCCTCTGTGGGCAAGCTATTCCAATGTTTGAGAACCACCAAGCAGGTTAATAGCACAACCTTACTTTGGTAGGGATAAAATGATAAGTGGATAACATTTTTCAGATCACAATAACCAAAGTTTCAGCAACGTCGTAAGATAAAACTGCACTTCATAGATTATCTAGTAAAAAAGGAAATAGAATTATGCTTCTATTTAAATTTCATATAGTTTTTAGTATAGATCCACTGAACATAAACTTTTATATTGACTCTGAATAAAATCATAGATTGTTCTAGAAGAATTTGAATAGTCTTGAATTTTTACATACATGTTGCATGAGTGTTGTTCAGTATGGGAGGCTGTAAGACCAAAGATAAATGTATAATGATTCCATTCAAATACTGACAGTACCACATTGCAGGCCTGTGACTTGTTTTCTTCTGGAATAAATGGTTGTGCTTTATCCTCTAAAACTCTGATGCTGAAAAATCTCACCAAAAAATCAGACAAGCAAAACACAGAAATGTGGTGGTTTTGTCTTTTCATATGTGAAACAAGCATGGAAATATTTTTTTTCCTTCTTGTATTTATTAAGTTACCATTTGGATTGCTAAATTTTATACAAAATAAAATATCTAAATTAGCCAACAACAGTAAAGGTCAATAGCTAATGCAGATCAATTTATGTGTCTAGACATGCAATTGGAGTTATGGAGTCAAAAAGCACAGATTAAACTGTTTGGATTTGTTTGACTCCAAAAGATTCAAATAAGAGCCAGCATATGATAAATAAAAAACAACTTAACTCGGAATTTCTCATCATCCAGGCACAGAGAGGATGTTTAATCAAAGGAACTGCTGACCAATAATGTAATTATTTAGTCAATCAAGTTGTTGGTTGCCTGGATGTGACTGGTGTTCTACGAAATGAACTCCTTTACTAACAGACTGGCTGTAATTTGGTTTAACCTGAGGCTGAATGAGTTTTACTAGAAATCCTAACTGGGAGAGTTCTTCACACATTCTTATTAAAGTAAAACAAGCTTTCTTCTCTCTGCTGATTTACTCTCTGTTTTTTATTAAAATTACTATTCCAATATTCCAGCAGTATTGTAATATACAGTTGATCTGCTGGGTGAAGGTTGGCTAGCAAGTGGTGAAATCTTAACAAGTCTTTACAATTCAAAATCTTGCAATACAGGTATTTTTAGTCCAAAAGAAGCAATCTTTCCCTATATATACCCAACAAATTTCACAAGGCATTCAAATAAAATAAGAAAGTTAATTTTTTTTCTGAAAAATCATATTACTGGACTATAGGATATACTGGGATAGATCAATCTTTGCAAATATGATTCTGTCTAAATTCAGTGGAAATTTCAAGCTGCCATTTCCTGAGGGGAAAATAAACTCCTCCTTCCATTACTTTTTTGTTGTTTGGGGGGAGATTTTAAGGAATATGTTTAGAAGTCCAGTTTCTTGAAAAACAATGAAAACATAAGTGCCTATTGTTTAAATCCTAGCTGTGCTTTTGAGAATCTAATTGCTTTTCTTTTGTGCAAATACATCCATGGAGGGTTAGTGGCCATCATTCAGCTCAGTTGTAGTTGCAGGAGCAACTGGAGGTTTTTTTAAACTCAGAAGTCTAAGACCCTAAGTTTTCCAGAGGAGAAGTGTTCTTGGGATCAAGTATCTGAAGCAGTTTTAACCTGGTATTGCACTGTAGTTTCCTCTGTGCTTCACAAGTTTTCTTTAATTAACACAACTGGCACTTGTTCAGGATGGAAGGTGTCCCTTGGCAAAGACTCCTGGGACAGGGGAATAATTCTCAGATAATGGATTCTTCTCTGAAATGCTGTTAATTATCCTTAATACTGTGCTTAGAATCTTTCAGTGCAATTCTTTAAAGGAAGGGAGCTGAAAACCAAGGGAATGAATCACAAATTATATTCATTTTATAACACATACATGCTCCAACTATGTCTGAACCCAAAATTAAGGAGTGTGGACCAACAAAAGAGGCCTAAATGAGATCAGTGTCAGGGCTTCACATGGTAGGAACATTCCCCATGCTCTGAAAATGTATTTGTAGCTGGGTCTCACTGGTATTTGAGGCTGTTATTAGCTTTTAGTGATTTTTTTTTATTCCCTAGTGGTGTGTTCTACATCTTCTAGGTAGGCTTCAGGGTATGTAAAGCTCTTGTGTTGGTTAAGACACTGTTCTAATCCTCTGAGTAGTTAGCATGTCTTTTTATTCCTGAAAGTGTTACAAATTCCAGTTTATCAGTGTCTGCTTTCTCTTCATCTGCTTTGCTTCGGTTACAAATTTGTTTAATGTTTTTTCCAGGTATTGCTTAACATTAACTAAATCCCATAAATGTAATCCTAGGACTTCACCAAGGTACTTGTCAATTAGTTTAAATCTACATAAATTTCACAGCACAATTTCAATATGAGATCAGAATTACTAAACGGCCATACAAAATACTCACACTAACAAGTGCAAAAGCAGAAAGAGATTTGTTTGTGCAGAGGATTTTTCTAGCAGGAATCGCTGTGATGCAACTCAAAACTGACAAAGACTGACGTAACAGTTTATTGATAAGATCACAAAACTAAAGCTTTAAGCAAAAAAAACCCAAAACCAAACCAACAAAACCTGAAGCAAATGGTTCATGGACATTAAATAACAAGGAAAAAGTACTCAAAACATAGTAAATTACACCTTTTTTTATTTTGCAAAAAGAAAGTTTTGCTTATTAAGAAGAAAAGTTATGTAAGCAGAATGTCTTGTTTGTAATTCAGGTAAGGTCACTTCATACTTAAAAAGTTGATTAATTGCAATAAAACTGTATGTGAACTTGTTCTAAGAAGAATTTATTACTGTTTGCACACCGGATCTCTAATATACTTAGTCTGCATTAATGTGAATTTCTTTGACAGCTTAGCTGACACATAGCTGACACGTAATATTGTGCTACAGTTTGTAAGTGACAAAAAAGCCTTTACTAATCAGACAGCTGGCTGAATGAGCAGTGATTTTTAAAGACAGAGTTGAGAGGAGTCATGTGTCCAAGGGCTTGCATTTGTCCCTGCCATCCTGCAGCAGTATCTACTGACAAAGAATGATGCTGTTCCTCTGCTGGGAACTACAGCTTCTGCTCCACAAGTGACACAGACACAAAGTGCAGGAGAAAAAAGAATTTTTCATGTCTGCATATACACAACTGCAATAAGATTTTCCCAGGTTCCCATGCCTCATTCTTGGTTCCTTTTGCTTATTACCAAATCCTCTTTCAATGCACGCTTCATGCAACCGATAAAATGTGCAAAACTACCTTTGGTTTTCTAACACTGAGTGTAAAATATTATAAACTGGGAAGGAAAAGAAAAAATCCATAAATGAAAACATAACAGAAGAGAGGACAGCAGTTCTAAAGATACCATGCCAGATTTTCAAGTACTCTGTGTACAGAGATGGCTTTAATGGCTCTATTTTACCCTGTTAGGAAGAATCATGGAGAGTGATACATTTGCAGGACAGGAAAAGTAGCTGGAGCAAAGGAACAGAAAATCTAAAAGCCATTTGGCATTTGAAGCATGCTTGTGTCTCGTTAGCTAAAAGGGAAAGTTAGTGATATTACATGTGGGAAAGACATTTTGGGGATAGACACTCACACTGCAAACTCCTGTCACCATCAGGCCTGTGAGGCCCTTCACAGTGAGCAGTCGTGTTTCGTAGCAGTAAAGTTCCTGTGACTTTTTCTGCTGCTTCTTTGCATGTGTTCAATCACAGAACCAGATTATTTATTCCAAGAAAACAATTAATAGGATATACTTAGACTTTTCTTTCTCTTGCAGGAGCCTTCACAAAGTGAGTGGAGCTGTTAATTAATGTTTTTCAAGGGTTTATCCTGGCTTTTTTTACAGAATGCAAAATAGAAGTTCATGCAGTAATTGAAGAATTTAACTTCTCATCTAGTCATACAAAATGACTAGTCACTTTTGGCAAATACTGAGTATGTTCCCTCATTAGCAGAATGAAAGGTTTTAATAGCAAAATGAATGATGGAGAATGAATAAAGAATAACCTAGGAGAAATTTTTGAGTAGAATTTTTTTTTGACAAATAGCGTGTGTTAAAAATTATGAAACCATCAAGATTTGTGAATATTTTAATGACTACGCCATCCGAGCACACATTAATCTTGAATATTATGACCCTATGAATAATAATGAAGAGAAATTGCCATTTATTTCTGCACTATAGAGCCAGCAGCAGGAAGTCCCCAGATTATGGAAGAGCAAACAGCTTATTTGAACCACGCCAATAAGCTCCAAGTTCCATTATGGTCCTTGAAAGCCCAGTAAGTTGCAATAATAGTAAAGTGTTTTAGAGTACTACAGGAAATGACAGAGCAGCATTTCATTTCCCATTTGTATAAAATTGTACAGCAATATTCTACCAAAGTGCTCAAAACAACAGCCAGAGAGATCATAAAATCATAGGATGGTTTGGGTTGGGAGAGATCATCCCGTTCCAACCCCTCTGCCATGGGCAGGGACACCTTCCAAAATTTGTGAAATTAAATTAATACAAATGACTGGGAGATGTGGACAGAGCACTAAAGAGTATGAAGAGCTGGTTGAGCTTTAGCAAAATTCGAGGTTCACATAAATACCTAAAGACTAAATATTTACACACAAATCTATAATGTGATGAATATGATTAAAAAATACTTTCACAGAGACAGCCAAATGGTTAATAGGAGTTGCATTGCTCATATAGTTCTAGGCAAAATCTGTATTTTTCTCTCAAACTTCCAACCTTCTTCCTACTAGAAGCACTGAATTCACATACCAGTGGTCTCTGCTTCTCTATAATGTTATTAAGTCTACTGGAAACCCTCAGCCTTTCTGTTTTTAAATAATCTAACAAAAAATATCTATTTTTGAACCTCTCTTAAATTGTTGGGGTATTTTGGTTTTGGTTGTTTGTTTGTTTGTTTGTTTGAAGTAAATATGTAAGAAATAAGAAGACAGTATTACTTTTCTGGACAATTTATATAGAGTAGAAGCACAAGCTTCTCTTTAAAGTCAGATTGCTTGCAATGGAAACGAGGTCAATTATTTCATTAGCTTCCTTTTCAGAATCAACTACTCTAAGCCTACATTATGGGAGTTTGGCACTTCACAGTGGTTCAATATTTACAATACTTGCTTTGCATTTAAGGAAGAGCCAAAATTCATTTGCTTTCTCTATACTGGCAGATCATAAAAAGGTTGTCACAAGTTTTGAAACCTCACAAGGGACTTCAAGAAAGTTGCCTGCATAGACTGATATGGATAAAGAGGAAATTTATTGCTTATTACTGTCACAAATCACTAACATCTTAAGCTGATTAAATAGACTGATTTTTCTTTTAGGAAGGAGTTGCTGGCACAAAGGGGAAAAAAGGCAGCCTTGAAAGCATTTATCTTTCTCAGATGAGGAGCCAGATGCACTGCAACACTCACTTTGACTTCTTTTAAAAAGTATTTCAGCCAATTTCAGCCATGGCAAATGTATTCTGTGTCTGTGGTTCTTTGTGAACATAGGGTTCCCACTTTGTAAAAGGAAGATTTTTGGGCTGATCCATAAGTATTAGAGTGTGATGGAAGCCATACTGGCAGGGATATTTACTACTAGGAAAGATAATGAATTACTAATTTACCGTCAAATCATGTCTACTATAAATTCACTGTTAGAAAAAAAGAGATGGAATATATATTTTTTTTCCATTCATATTCCATTACTAGAGAGAAAAAGAAATTGCTTAAGACTTTCAGACTTATGAGTGGGTAATTCCAGAAGTCATAAAATCATAGAATCATTTGGCTTGGAAAAGATCCTTAAGGATCAAGTCCAAATGTCTTGTCTGTCGACAGCACTGCCTAAGAGAAAACTGCAGAACAGATATGAAAACAGAGAAAATCAAGGAAAATCTAAAGTGAAACATCTTAGAATTGTAGCAGCTAAAGAACAGAACTGAGAAACAGATTTGATAAAATTATCATTCAGACTGCTCTTCTGCTTTTTCATTCCTAGACATGGATTATTTTAAAGCTAAGATGCTCTTGGAAGCCTTCCTAATTTTGGCAAATCTGAATACAGAAAAGAATTTCAACTTGCTTATTTTTGCAAAGCATACACTAAAGAATGTATGCTTTGAGTAACATTTGAATATATCTGGATTTCTGTTTTCCTAGGTTTAATTGTACAGCCATGCAAGACATTTTATTAAAAGAAATCTGTAGAAAGAACAAGTAGCCACAATTCTCATGAACTGAACAATTTCTTACGAACTGAATAATTTCATGTTTACTTAGTCCTGAATGTAAAATTGAAACTGGACAGCCTGAGGGGTTTTTCTTCTTATATTTCTCATCCCACAGCAGGCAGGAGGCATCCGAATGTGCAGCTTTCTCAGGGAACACCAAACTGAAGGTACTGTAGCTCACTGAGGGATGAATTCAGGGCTTTACTCTCTGATTTAAGTACTTTGATTGAGCTACGATAGATTAAAAAGAGGAAAAAAAATCAATATGATAATAAATCTGAGCCAAGCACTTCAGCATCAGTGAAGGAACTGTGGGATTGCTGCTCTCCAACATAAATGTCGAAGTTCATGGATGGGATGCAAAACTTCTGTCAGTGACTCAGGAAGATTAATGTATTAACATGCCCTTAAATTCCTTGAGTCAAATTGTGCACCTAAACCTGGAGAAACATGGCCCTGCCCCACACTCAGCAAATCTGTGAAAAGGTCAGGAGCTGCTGAGGAGCTGCTGGATTCATAAGGAACACAAATCTATAGAAGGAGACAGGTGGGGCACAAGGGACACAGATGAAAGTTGATATAACCCTCTGTGCTGTCAACTTCCACCTCTGCTGATCCCTCTGAAACCTTCCTGTTAACAACACCCATAGCTTTGTACCCAGAGAATAATAAAACAGAAATGCCACAGAACAGTATCAATAACCAGTTCATTAAGGCTAGAAATTCTGGCAACCATCAAGATTAAGGTATTTCAGCATTTATGAAGAACAGCCTATTTTTGCCCTTCTGCCTCTATGCAAAACCAGACATTTTCCACCAAATGCAGTCCTGCAGAATGGCCTGCTGTCATAGAAGTTAATTTATTTCTCATTCATGTTGACATAAAGGTCAAGATAGTAATGCTTCAGCATTTTTTTAGGGTTCTGAGGCTGATAGTAACTTCACCAAACACATCAGCCTTGCATCTGTCAGGAGGTTTCAAAAGCTGCAAGAGCCCTCGTGGTGGATTTTGCACCTAAGAAAAGCAGGAGGTGTTTTTATTTCAGATATTTAAAATCACTGTGAGCCACAACTCAAGAAACTTGTGAACACCAGAGGCTAAGGCCAGAGAAAGGATCAGAAGCTCTTATGCTCATACAAAAAGTCATTTATAGCAAAGGCTGCATGTTGAACCCTATTTTAAGAGTATCAACCACTTTTAAGAAGTGTGTTAATTCAATGCATGTAAAAATATCCAGCAATTAAAATATGAGTGGTTAATCTTTTAAAACTGTCTAGAAGATTTTAATCTGTTACCCTCTGTGACAATGAAGAGGCACACTACATACACTCCATTTTCCAACACTGCAGATGGATCCTCACCCATTTACATTGGTTTGTGTGTTCACAGGTTTCTCCTTTGCTTTCTGTTTCTCCCTCTCTCCATCCCTCCCCTCTGACATACACGCTCACACACAACCATCCCAAGATACATCAGCATGAGTGGAAAGATAAGGTTCTGAACTATGTATTAAATACATATAAAATGACCACTAACTTAAGCTTAATAAATGATGTTGCCTGTAGGACTTTGGTGGTCTAAAAAATTACTAATGGTGAGTAGGACAGATCTGTATAAATCCTGATTTAAGGAGTCATTTAATTACTCTTCAGGAGTGATCAAGAGAAGGAGTTGACACCTTTCTTGTCCAAGTCTCTCCACCTCTCTGATGCCCAGTTACTTCATTAATGTCCATCAAATTACGATATACCTCTTGACCTCCTGGATTATGACATGAAGGTCCATTAAAAATATTTTTCTCCTTTCAAATGTCAAATTAATAGGAAAAGATATGAAAATCCAGATTTTTAATTGGAAAGATGTAATCTATAGTGTTTTAAAGAGCAATTTGCAAGGTATTTTTCTCAGTCTTTATTTCAGTTTAGTGACCTCTGCCATATATCTGAGACATAAGAGACAACCTTCTGTCCTTTTGTATATAACCAATGAATCTGACATTGTTGATAGGGTATTTTTTTTTTAATCAAGATTTACTTATGAAAGCTATGAGAAAGCATTTTAATGTGTCTGGACATACACAGTTAAAACCACTGTGAGTAAATCTGTATCTGACGAATGTTAATGGAATGTAAACGGCACAGAAATGTGTTCAGAAACCCTAGTGGGCATTTGAAGAATTGTTTATTTTTCTATTCACAATACCAAGTAGACTACAGAACAAAGCTGTTAATTATCTCAGTGATTAAACTGTTTATCACTAAGTAGCTTTTCCCTTTATAAATGTCAAAGTTACTTAAATGTCTTTTTAGAAATAGGAGCAGAAATCCAAGATGCAGCACAGTTCTCAAGGAGAGCCTTTGTAAAACAGTTTGAAAAGTTAAAAATGGAACCTGGATCTTCTCGCTCCTCACTGTGAGTCTAGCAACTTTCCAGTTGCTTCTAGAGAAGTGTGATGGAACTGCAAAGAAGGGACAGGGAGTTTGTCAAGCATTGCTTAGCACACAAGCAAGATATTGACCACTAGACAGATGGGATAGCTCTTTCAAATAATCCAGTTAAAAAGGAGTTAATTAAATAACTGAGTCCTGAGAAAGCTGTCATCTCTCCAAATGCACCTGCTTTCTGGGAGGTGACAGGCACACAGCCAACACGTGAAGGACTGAGAGGATGAACAGATTTTGGAGAAGGAAAGTGATACAGGCAGCTGAAAAGCCACGTCATCAACCCTGCAGAGTGAAAAAACTCATGCTGAGCATCAGTCCTTAGGTTGTAAACCAGAAGAATTTCTTTTTTTTCCAGTGTAGATTCCAGGAAGACTGAAATACCATGAATCATAGAATGGTTTGGGTTGGAAGGGACCTCAAAAATCATCTACTTCCAAACCATCTGCCAAGGGCAGGGACACTTTCCAACAGACCAGGTTGCTCAGAGCTCCATCCAGCCTGGCCTGGGACACTTCCAGGGATGAGTCACCCACAACTTCTCTGGGCCTCACCACCCTCACAGCAAAGAAATTTTTCCTAGTATCTAATCTAAACCCACTCTCTTTCAGTGTGAAGCCATTTCCCTTTTTCTTGTCACTATAGACGCTTGTACAAAGTCCCTTTCCTCCCTTTCCCTCTTTCTTGTGGGCTCCCTTCAGGTACTGGAAGGCCACAATTAGGTCACCTTTTCTTTTCTGGCCTGACCAAACCCAATTTCCCAGATTTTTCTTGTAGGAGAGCTGTTCCATCTCTCTAATCATCTTGTTGGCTTTTCTCTGGTTAACGTCCTTCCTGTGCAACTACAAAGGTCCAAATCAATTATAATCAACATCTGTAATAAAAAACCAAAAAACAACCAAAAAACAAACAAACAAAAAACCAAACGAACAAAAAACCCCCCCCCAAAAACTGAAGAGGTTTTGATAAATGTAGCAATTCTGTAAGATCTAAGCAGAAAATCCAAGGAATTATATTAATGTACAATCTTAAAATGATTCCTACAGTAAAGATTTGTAGCTGCCTTCCATGCCCCAAATGATGCACCCCATTTTCTGGTGAATATGCAATTGTAATGGTAGATGCAATTGCTATTAAAGTTAATAGCCTCTTTCAAGTTGGAATTCTGCAGATTTCAATCTTGTTGCGCTTTCTTCTGAAGCAAACTCTGCAGCATTTCTTTTATAATCTTTTATTATCAAAAGACCATTTTACATATTGCATAAGAACCTTAATCTGATAATTAATTGGAAAATAGCAAAATAATTAACTGGATTAAAAGTAAGATCTAAACCAGTTTGAATATCCTGGAAATCAGTCCATGGTATTTAGGCTTGTTTTTTAATTTGCAAGAGTTTAAAAAAAAATTAAAATTCCTCTTTTCATCCAGCATTCTGATGGAAGATATTTTTAATGTTTCAGACATACAATTATTGCCACCATTTGTCATATTCAGACTCTTGGAGATATTTTGTGCTTGCAGCAAGTAGAATCTACACTCTCTACTAGAAAATGTATTCTACTGGATTTGCATTTTCTTTAATTAAGTTAATTTAGCTCGATCTGTATCTTATCTCCTGAAATTATTTTCTCCAGAAAAAATTAGAACAGCTAGTTTCTTAACATGAGGAACTGAAGAGTATCCTCTGCTTTAACAAGGAAATCTCTGATTGGGCCTTCCCTGGACAATCCACTACCCCATGAAACGAGCATGAAACGCTCTCAATTCCAAACCTGAGAACCTGTCCTCCAGCATCCAGCCCCTGGATGACAGCAGGAGACAATGCAGCTCTTCATTCCTGGGAAGGAAAATTCTGCAGATTCTTGTTGTTGATCCGTGAGAAGGGCTTCACCTTTTTTTTTTTTTTCATTTTTAATTTTTTTGCAGTCCTAGACTGTTTCTTGGCAAAGCTCTTTGTTTTATTGAGGTTTCTAGACAGTCCATGCTAATTCTGGAGCCTTGGCTGTTTAAACAGAAAATATTGCCAGGATAAACTGGCAGAGGAATTCATGCGAGCCATTCAGTGCTGCTTCTACCTTGTGACCTGGAGGATGTGGAGCAAATACATTCCTTTAGAGAATTCCTGTCCTGCTCCACATGCAGAAGGGATTGCTCTGTCTTACAGACAGCACAAGAACTTGTTCACTTTGGTCCATAACCAGCCTGGTGTGCAGAGAATCCAGCTCCTCTTGCTGTGTCCCACAGGTTGGGAATGGAGATGAACCTGTCATGCCTTTTTGCACGAGTTACTGTCCTTGAAGTCAGGGAGATTTCAATACAGGAGGGCCATGAGTCTGGAACACGAACGATGTTAAAATCTCCGTAGTTTTCTACTTGGAAGAACAGTCCCTCACCACAAAGGTGCCCTTATTTTGAGTTCTGTTTTTGTAAGCAATTAACTCCCCATTTTTGAGAAGCAAACAACAACCCAGCAATGTGCTGTGTGCTTTAGAATAAATACAGTATAGCAATTTCGGTTAATTGCATATGAGATTCTCAACGAGACCGGGGATGGAACAACGGTGACAAGCAATTTACCAGACTGCACTTTCAGTGCCAAAATCAATTACAGCATTCCAAATCCTGTAAACATTAATAGCAAACTATGTGTCATTGTACATCTCTGACTGATGTCCAGCGTGTACTGTCTGGTTAGGTTTAGCTGTGGGGAAGATGCAGTAACAACTCCTTTAAAAGACAGTCTACAGCACATATTTATAGAGGGGGAACAAAGTATCTGCATGAACATATATTGCTGCTGCTGCCAGCAGCTCCAGCGTGTTTAGGCCAGCCCCTGGATGTCATTGATAGCATAAACACAGAGTAATAATTAATTTCTAGGCAATGCTAACCAATGCAGAATGAGGCTGAGTATGAGGCTGAATTCATAGCAGCGAGCTTATTATTCAATTTGGCTCACTATTGGATGATAGTACCAGGGGATTACAAATCCCTCTGGGGGTTATTCTGCAGTGAAATACCACCAGTTGCACAGTATCCTACTTCTTCTAAAACAGAATTCCAAATGTGCTAGCTTCACTCAAGCAATAAACAAGAAAGAGAAGATAAACAACCTTACCAGAGAGAGAAATTATAATCATGGGGTACAGCACAGTTTTTCTGAGATGAGTTCAATTATAATCAGTGATACACCTTCCACATGACACACACCCCAGGCTCTCCAGGGGGGTGCACACAAACAAATGGGATGTAGAGAAGGGACCACCAGCCTCAAAACCACCTTCCTGCAGACTCATCCTGCTCTTCCTTGGGCCTGTTCCAAGGGAGAACCCCTGCTCTCCCCATCTCCCTCCCAGAATTAGCAGGAGTGTGAAGGAGATGTTGGTGTCAGCCCCTTGTTCCTAGAAACCAGAACACTGCTGCTGCGGGATACTGAAGAGAACTGTGTGGGAACCCTGAGCATCCACATCTTCTCTCCTCCCCCAAGATTTGCTCAGCTGCATTGCTCTCAAATCTGGGGGATTCCTTGCCTTTGAAGAACTCAAAACGTTCTGCTACTTCTAAGGGAAAAACAAACACAATGGACGGGAAATTTATGGCCACAGATTTTTCATCTTCTGTCTCTAAAAATAGTAATGGGGGCTCTCATTTCTCCAGAGACAGCTGCATCCCACTTTTCTTGCTAGCTGGAATACACTGATGGGATTTGCTAACTTTTCAGCCACTTCAGTGGAATGATTTTAGGATAATTTTTTGAGAACTTGGTACCTTTTTCTTTGTCATCCAACACAGGTAGATAAGGCACCCACCAATATCTATTTCTTCTCCTGGCTCCACATGGCCCCTCAAAATAAATAAAGAAAATGAGGTTGGAAGAATAAAATAAAATCAGTCATCTGGTAGCTTGATGATATTAGGAAAAACTATACCTAAAACTGAATTACATGACCATTACTTTAAATCTGTTCTTTAGACTCAGGTGCTTGTATACATCCTTTTCTCAGGAAGTCCCTGTGATCCTACGTCCTTAAAATCAAAATTATTCCCACCATCAGGTTGACTCAGATGATTGTAGGAAAAAAAAAGGGAATAATTTTTTGAATGACTAAGTGTGAATATTAAGAAAATAGAAAACTTTTCACTCGTAAGCATGAGACTACATTCATTAAGAAAAAGAAACTGACAAAAAAAGAAGGGAAAAGGACCAAGCCCTTCCAAGAACTGCATGTTCCAAACTTCCAGACTTGTGGAAGTTGTGCTGTGAGTGGGTAGCTGAGTAGAGTTACCCATTGCAATTTCTCCAGAGGACTTTCATGTAAGGGGTGGGTAATTAATTCTGTAAGTTTCCTAAACAAGAGCACAACATACACTGAGGTATACTGAAATGAATAAACAAATAGATATCCTTAAAAGCAAGTAAATACAGCCAGTAAAAATACACTCTTTAATCCCAAATGTGAGGGGGACACAAACTGAAAATGGGGCACATTAGGAATGTGTCCCTCTTCAAGAAAAATACATTTTAGTCTGCATTTCTGTTACAATAATGTGAACAGGATTACCATGACCATATTCCTTTCAGTTTCAGTCTCAAATGGTGCCACACCAAGATGTGCACATGCAATCCAAGCCAGGCCATGAAAGCAAGCGCTCAAAACTCTGAAATCATGCTGAAAATGGGGCAGTGAACAGCAAAATGCTGGGATATGCAAAAGATTACCCAAAGTTACCCTGTTAGAGCTGTTACTGTGGCAGATATGGGCTGGAGTGACTGGCATGATTTGAGTCTGAGAATGTAAATCCAAGCTTGCAAAAAGGTATAATGAATAAATTCCACAGCTAAAGATATGAAACCCAGCACAGAAATAGAAGTTTTGAAATGCTCCTCATGCTTTTATTTAGCCCCATTTGAATGTGTATTCCACAAAATCACTGCCTCTCAATTATGGCTTCCTTGCTGATAACAGAGGCACATTTCTATTCGCTAACCCACACAGGAGGAAAATGTATTCTGTTTATTATTTATAAGAGTAAAGTGCTGAGAGGCCCCAACAAAGCCCAGGCTCTTATTTTGTGTTTGCTAGGAAAATAGAGTGAGCCATATTCAGGCAGGCTATTTTCCACCTAAATCCTTGGGCCCAGTGTTTTCTCTTGGCTGTTTTTTAGGCCGTTTTCTGCTCAGTGCTTTACTGACATCACACTTGAGACATGCCCTGCTTTCTCTGCTGATTACAGACATGGCATTAGATGGAATTTTTACTGCATATCAGTACCGGAAAAGCAGCTGAAAGGGCGGGGAAAAACAGCACTGACAGATTTCTACATGATCACATCTCAATTGCACAATTAAAAAAACAGCCTTAGTTTTCACAGTCCCCAACTAGTAATCTATTGCAGCCAACTAAAACATGACTCTTGTCTCTAAAACGCATCCCTGAGTCAAACACATTTGTATTAACATATTGTTGAGTAATATTTGGTGAGCAGGATTTACAGGCAGGCAGCTCCTGTGCTATTTGGTGTGTTCATAGTCCTCTCAGCTGGGGTGAAGTCCTTCCATTACCTTGAACCAAGTGCATCAGCATCATTCCTTTCATTCAACTGCTGAGTCAGGAAATACTCTGTCAAATCTTGCTTCTTCCCCTGATTTTTTTCCAAAGGCTAACAGGTAAAAGAATAAGCAACATTTAAAAACAACAGTATTAATATTTATCTCAGGATGACCTAGGGATTTAGGATCTATTTGCTGTCATTTACTGGGAACTTCTGGAAACGCTGCAAAAGGGGTGCCTCCCTGCTCATTAAGGCTGGTTATGCAACACTTCTGTACTTAACATTTGTTTCTATTCCTGTCCTAATAAAACGATTTTATTTATAAGCAACATCTGCAAATTTAACAACCTCAGTATGTGCTATACTATGTACAATGAATCCAAGATCTTATGTGGGTATCCACTGTGAGGTGATGTTTCTTTTAACAATGATTCTATGATTGCAATTATTAGTTGCCAACCATGTTTCAAACAGCTAGGACTGCCACGAAAAAGCAAGAATTGCTCCTTTTAGAGCTTGGGAAGTTTTATACTGCTGGAGTCCAAGGACTTACATATTTCCCAGACGCAGCTGGCTGTTCTTGCTGTCATGCAATCCACCACACTCCTTTACTGATTGCTTTATCACTCCAGTTTGCTCAAATATCATTGAGATAGCATTTTAAGGCACTAATTTTTCAGCTTTCTGATCTGCTTTGCTTGGTGAGCAAATAAAAAGGGATTTTCACCATCCTTGATGCAGCAGTGAAGACTTGAGAAAGGAAAAGAGTAGAGGATGGAGGGAGTGCACAGTTTCTTTGTCTCTCCATCTCCTGTACAGCATATGTCACAGCAGATACTGTCAACAGGGCTGGGGAAGACAAGCAGACAATAGAGAAAGAAAAGCAAAGGAAAGAGAGCTGTTAAATTTACCCCTGGCAAAAACATCTCACAAAGGCAGCAAGACCGTCCTGAGAGGAAACCAAGTGTGGGAGAAAATTAGGGATGCTGCTCAAGAGAACAGGACCTGGAGAAATAAAAAGCAGGACTGATTTGGGGTTTTGAATTCCCTAATTCCCCTCCTCCCTGGCTCTCATGATTTTGAATGAAACATTAATACTGCTTCAGATGCTTCTTCCCTCCAAGGCCAATCAGCTGCTCGGCAGGGCGTGAAGCGCTTGTTCATTTGAACAGCTAACGAGGGAGTGGAAGGACAGAGCTAATTCTAAGGCTTTTCCAGCACTGCTGAAGCTCACATTTGTCTTGACACACAGGGAATGACCTGAAGAGCCTCTCTCCACCTTGGAAGAAGAGGAGTGGTGTGTTAATTCTGCATAAACAACCCCGAGTTGTCAGAAGGGATAATTTTTCACAATACAGCCATGAACATCCAGTTTTGAGACAGGAGTAGACACCTCGTCCTGCTTAGTGCCATGGCAACAACTTCCACTGGAAATCTTCCACATAGGGAGGGGTACAGAAAAAAAGGAGGTAAAACTGCCAAACGACCAGAAATGTTAAATCCCAAGCCTTCCATTTTAACAAAATTACTGCTTCATCTCTCGGTGCACAGAGCCTTTAGGATAAGAAGTGAATCCCGAGACTGAATTTTGGATGTTCCTGAAGGTGAAAAACTGCTTCCCCCTAATCTGGGAAGGAAAGAAAAGTTGAAGTAGCTTAAGATGCTGCTGGTCCTGTTGCTATTAAGATCTGTTCTTGTTTCTGCTCCCAAGAAAAAGAGAAAAGAAAGAAGAAAAATCCATCAAAGAAAGAAAGAGCAGTTTTTGTTCACAGTGTTGGGTCTGACTTGTAACACTATAGAAGGACCGACAGAGTAATCACTATCAAATCACTCTGGCAAACCTATACCTGTGCCCTGCTATTTTAGGAACTGCTTTTAGCTATTTTATCATCACTGGCTCCTAGCAGCAGCAGGAAAGAAATCATCTTGACTAGTCAATTCGCTCTTTATAACACAATGACAACAGAACAAGAGACAGGTACAGAATGAATAAGGTAGGCAGGAACAAGACATTAACTTGAGAATGAGAGCAGATATAAAAATCTTACACCTTCTACAGCTAAGGGAAGCTGGCAGGAACAGTGATGCTGCTGCACAGAGAAGACTCAAGGTGACAGCTTTTCCATACTAAGGGAAGCCACAATGGCGAAGCTTTCTCCTTCCTGATAAGCTACAGCCCAAATGTCAGCATCAAATTATGATTTCTCAGGCTGGCTTAGAAAGCTACTGAACCCACAAAAAAACCACCATCAATGAACAAACTAGTGATAGAACCCCAAGACAGACAAAGAATTTGGACAGACCTGGTTTATCTATTGTTCCTTTTTTCTACAGCAAACTCCACAAAGAAGCTCAACAGGCTTCAAAAATCAGGACAAAAAAGAGGCTAGTGTAAGATAAAGCAGAAATAGAAATTCTTACAACAGACATATAACACGGTATATCCACAGCCTTTCCTGTCCACTATGTCCCCACAGGCAGGTCCTCAGAACCCCAGGCTTCAACTCTGCTAACTCTAATTTCCAAGTGACAGCAAGTCTGCTTGGTGCCTTTTGGTCCCTCAGGAATATGAGTTTTACCTCTCTCTGCCTGTTCTCCTCCTCAGGTCCATCTCCTGAGCAGAACAAGTGACAGGCACCATGCTCATGCCTGCTGCACCTGGAGGTTTCACTGCTCTTTGTGAAACACCTGTGAACTCAGAACAAACAAAACAAATGGACAAAACTGGGTCAGCCCCTCACCTTCTCTTTACCTGCTAAGCCTAATTTCTCACCTCTGCTTCTTTTTCACTTTAGATGACATTAGTCATCTTTAATATCTGTCAACTTAAAATGAAAAAAAGGAAGAAAAGTTTCCATTAGACTTTTGTTATCATGGATGCCTTAGTGGCATCTGGAGAAATGGGAACCTTTCTTGATGGCATGATCTATTACAGGAGAGAGCAAAATCACAGAAGTAAACAAAATTTGAGCAACCGGTTTAGATTTGTGTCTTGTATTACCCCGAGTAAATTGGTATAGCTTAAAAAAAAATTAGAATTGTACTGATAAGAGCATTTTCTCTTTAGAGCTTTACATATTTTTGAAGCAATACCAGATCTGTTTTCTCTTGTATCTAGTTGCTAATGGACCTAAAATCTCTTTACAGCAGGTAATGCCACTGCTACACATATCCTACATCAGCCCTGCTACAGGAATAGGACAGCACTCAGCAAGAACAATTCAATACCTGCTGCATTTCCCTGCAGTCAGGCTCAGGAAACTCTTTTCCTTTCTGCTGTGCAGAGGGAACTTAGCATAATGAATACTTGAGATCAGCCCATTTAGGGTAGGCTTCCCAAAAAGAGATGGAATAACTAGGCATTAATCTTACCCATTTCACTTCTCTAGGGGAAAAAAGTAAACTCCTCTTTTAAATGGGTAAAACATCTGTTACAAATGGAAACAGAAGATCATAAGACTGTTGGTGTCATTGATCATTTTCTAATTTGCATTGTACATTCCTTTCTATAATAGTAGGATGATTTGTACAGAATTACAAGTTGTAATTATTTATAAAATTGGGTAGATGTGAGAAAGAGCTTTTGGAATGTCTTAATATGTACTGGTGAAACCATGAACTCCATAGCCATGAACCTCTTGCAAATGGCAAAAGAAGCAGAAAGTTTTAAAAGGGAACTCTGAAGGAATTTTATACAGCTACAGATGGATGCCCACTGAGACAAGTGTAAGACAGGTCAAACTTTATGTACTGCCTGATTACACAGCTACTGAAACTCTTACTGCATTCTGAAATGTCACTAAATATGAGAAGAAAACAAACTATATGGCTGAAGTCAGAGAACTAAACCAGAGATGAATTAAAGAGATTAAAAATGGGGCAGCAAATAAAACAAGATGCTGCTTGAGAAAGGGAGTGGGAATACCCTGATGGGCAAACATGTGGAACACTGGTGTACATACACATTTCATTTAGAAAAGAGATGGAGAAACCAGGCACAAACCTGGATGGGAATGATGAAGAGTGCTTTGCCAGAAGAAATTTTCAAAGATAAATATTTAGTATATTTACACGTAGTTCTAAAGATCACATAGGAAAGGTCCATCACAGGGGGAAAGGAAGTATTTAGGGAGTTTCACAGACTGTGGGATAGAATTAGGATATTCTAAACAAACTCCCTGATGCATGTGTAACAAACTGAAGAAACGTATATCCAAGAGAAGTCAGCAAGGCTTTCTTTTGGTGTGCATGTGAAATTCAACAAGAACAAAAAGAAAGTGAGAAAGTATCCTGGCAGAATTATCCTATTTCAAATCTTCATTCTTTTTATTTTAAAAAGGAATTTGGAAGGTTTTTGAAAAAGCCCTCTGAAAGTTTGAACTCCAAAATCATTAGTGCCTGACTTTTTTTTTTTTTGTTGTTGTTGTTAGCATGGTGGATTTACAGCAATAATCTGAAAGCTTTTTCTGACATATTAGAGATTCCTCCAACATTTATCTTTGGTAGACACACATCAGCTGTAAATTGGCTTAAAACATACACACACACATGCCAGTTTCGACTGCAGCTACTCTATTTCTGAATTCCAGCTAACCTTGGGAGACACACAGGATCAAATCCTGCGGTGTTCCTGCCTGCCAAAGGAAGCCAAACTGATCCCACTTGGCTAATGAATGCCTAAATCCAAAAAAAGAGAGGCAGCTGAACGTCTTGAGCAGCTTAAGCCACACAATACCCAGTGTGACTACAACAGCAAATGTAAGAAATGTGCAAACCACCACCTGTTATATACAACACTTGCTTTCTGTACTCTCCAAATAAATGGATCGAGTACTCTCTGCTTCACAGTACTACAAAGCATGCAAAAAGAGATTGATCCTGTAAAATAATGAACTTTAAGAAATGCAGTTGCAACTGACAGCATCTGTATTTAATTATTCTAAATTCTTATCCCTTGGACTAAAATTTGTTAGCAATATGAAAGGAACATAAAGCTTTAGGTCAAAATAATCTCTCTTTATCTCTTTGGTCTAAATAAAGCCACAGAAGAGCTTAATGAATGACAAAATATAGTAAAAGACGTACAGTGCAATGTTCTTAAGTACAGCTTTGCAGTACATCAACAATGATCATTATTTTCAGCAGGGGAAGAGCTAAACCCTAGAAATGTGGTTTTAAAATACAAAAATACATAAATTGCAGTTTGTGCTCAGCCTCTACATATTGCACATCAAAGTTGGTGCAGAGCTGCACAGCCCTGAGACTGAGTTTAAGCAGATCTGCTGTTATGACAGCAATAATTTTGGACTCACATTTCTAGGTCTCTGAATTGTCAGTGTAATTAAACTCACACAAATAAGTTTGGAAAGGAATTTTCCAGAAAGCTATCTGGGGGAGCATGTGGCTGATCATTTGTAGCTGGGTCACTAAATGTGTGCATCACACAAGTACCTAACAATTCAGTACTCTACCATAATAAAAGTCTAAAAATACCATTATTGTAACACAAGTTCATGTTTTTTTAGGAATTAATAACCCATAAATCTGTTACAGTAACACCTCTGCTTAAGCAATCAGAGCTTTTTGTGACAAATGTAAACTGTGGCCTGCACAAAGATTATGGGTAACTCTAAGGAAAGCATAATTCCAAAATTCTTTCCCATCTCCCCCCTAGTCTATGAGGAGTGTGCAAATCTCATTGAAATAGGAGCTATTGACAAATGCAGTGATCAAGATTTAGTGGCAAAAACAGTTTGTATGTACAAGGGCTAAATTAACCTATTGCTCTTCATCAGCAAAACTGGCACTTAGGACAGGAACCCAGGTGTAAGACAGACTGTGTGCTATCTAGGCATCCTAATTTTCAAAGGTCATTACTCTTGAGGCTGTTTGCAATGATGGATATTTTGTTCACTGCACACTGGGAAGAGACTTGCATAAACTGTGTGGCTGCAGAGATCACTGATTTCTGATTCAGTTACCACGTTACTCTAACTTGTAGGATCACTTCACAAATGGCCTTGCAATGATTTTGGGAAATAAGTATTATTTTTATATATGTGTAGTATATTAGTAAACACTTTTTTTCTGTTAAATACAAAGGGGTGTAGTTGGCCTATTTAACAAAGTGTTACACTTTGTTATGGGTTCAGGGTATAAGGGCAGACAGTAAACAACAAACATTTGGTAAAATCCCTGTATAAGTGAGGACTAAAACCAAAATGGAAATGGGAGCCCCAGAAAGCTCCTACTTCCCACACTGGATGCAGAGGTCAAGAAGGGCTGGAAGCCACCTTCCTCTTGCCTTTTTCTCATAGACTGAAACATTTCTGCTCCCCACAGTGTCCAGGAGTGAGGTTTGGTCCCAGGGACTACAGAACAACTCCTCATGTTTGGCTTTCTCAAGTCGAAGTGCTGCTACACTGCAGCTGCCTGGCACATCTGGAAAATACAAAGTGCTCTCAGCAGAGCAGGGCTCTTTCATATCTGAAGAGTATTTAACATGACTCTGTTCCAGCCTGATCAAAGCTCGGCTTTATCCTGAGGAAAATCTTTGTAGTCGTTCTTTTCTCCAGTCCTGAAGAGTAAATCATAACTTAAACACCTATAATTCTTTAGGTTACCTGCAAAAAAAACCCAAAAATGCATTCCAGGAAAATGTTATATGTGGTTCTAATAAATTAAAATCTTTGCTTTTATTTAAATTTATTTACCTTAATTATAGTTTCAAGCCATTATTAAGCGCACAGGTAGTTTGTTTCCTTTGAACATTATTTGCTCTTTTCTACAATTTGTTTCAAAGTTTAGCAATCTGTTTAAAACAGAAAAAACAGCTTTTTCCAAGGTAAAAAACTCCTCCAGTATGACAGGGAAGTCTCTGAGAGCCTCTTTGTTTAGAGGGAATTAAACTAGCAGAGCATTTTAGAATTCAAGCAACAGGAAGTAATCGTTTTTACCTTCTTCAGTCTTGTTCCTGACTTTTCAAAAGAGAAAATGAATACCTATTTTTAATCTAAAATACATAGCATCCCTGTATTTTTTTCAGCTCTTGAAAGAGCACTTTGGTTCTCAAAACCCAAAGGAACTTGGGCCTCACACATGTTCATTCACTTGACCTCAGGAGAGGAAATATGATTTGCACTTGTCCTCTAACCTACAAAGTCTTGCACTAGCAGGACACATTGAATACTATTAGGAAAAGAAAATTTTAAAAATATGGAAAGTAACGGCTCATAGTGAGGAAAATAAAAAGAAAAAAACATACTGGAAGTTATTTCACCCACTCAAATGTTTTTCATGTCTTTAAAATTTGTAAATGCTTTTTGCATTTATCTAGATAAACCTAGATGTACTTAGGGTCTTGATGAAACTCTGCAGTTTGATATGGTCCTGGAAGATTTGGGGGGTGAGGTGGGAATAAATCAGGAAGTAATTCAAGGTATAAAAACTTTAAAATACCTTTTTAAGGAATCAAACTACTTTCTGAAGGCAGGTTTTGTTTTTAAACTCAGTTCTGAATTAAAGCTGTCTAGGGAATGAGCAGTCTATTGGAACAACACTCTCCACAGAAAACCTTGGCTCTCACATTCCACCAGAGGGCTGGGAGGCCACGTTCATGCCTCATTGGCTTTTTGTTTCTGCGTGCTTTTCTCTGTCCTGAGGTTGAAAGTAGACTTTCAAAAGTAAAGTACTGATTCATAAAATGCTTAAATTCTACTGCAGGACCATAATTGCAGTTTCTCTGTCTTCAATGTCCATCCCATTTCTACTCCCAGATTTTTAAATTTCTTGACTGTCAACTATCTCTACCTCCATCAAGTACTAAAATCTGGCTTTCTGTCACTGTAAAAGATTGATCTCATACCTATGACCTGTAAAAACCTATGCCTAATGGCCATCAGTATACCCATAATATTCATCACGTATTCTGTTTTAGCAACTATTAGTCAATTTTAAAGAACATAATTAAGAACATTATAAGACCCTGATGGCTCATCCTCAAGATGTGCAATCCAAAGCAACAGAAATGAAAACTTTACTTTTAATTTATATTCATTTTTCCACTACAAAATTAATGAAAATTCACTATGATTGATGGCCTGGACTTTTGTTAGAACCCTTATCTTCATAAGCAGCTTTTTTGTCTTAATTCCTCTTTTAATGGCCAGTCTCTCTATCAAGATTTTCTGCTTTCATGGTTTTGTTGTTGTTTTGGTTTACTGGGTTTTTCTTTTTTTACACATTGAAAGAATTCTTCTGCTCACTCCTCCTCTACAATATTCACTTTATCATGTGTCATGGGGTGATATTCCATGATCTTGAGTGACTGTTTTCAACTGCCCATATCACAAACATTGTTTTTACTTGAATATCTCTGAAAGGTCCATCTGACTCTCCTTTATGAATGTATTACATACTTTGCAATTTACCCTCAAAAAGCCCTTCTGTGATACAGAAATATTATTGACATTTTACAATGGAACAGAAAACGAGTCAGCTTATTAAGGTATCTAAATGCTTAAGGATGCCTTTTGGGATTTTCAAGGTTGCTCTGACATAAAAGTCTTATTGAACTAATTGAAGATTTTTCACTAAATGCCTAATTTGCATTCTTAGTTTTCTGAAAAGCTTTAAAATCTGACTCACTCGTGTCACCCTTGAAATCCAGTGGACCAGCGTGTTAAACCCAGATCTCATTAGCCCTGGAACTCCTGCTCAAAGCACGTGCAGCACCCCCCACAACAGGGGGGTGAAATACACTGAAAAACTGAAAAATAAAGATGTGGCATGCACCACAAGCATCCTGTCCCCTCCTGGCCTGAGTCACACGGACAGCAGGGAGCCACACAGCCAAGTGCAGGCAAGAGAGGAGGGGATCTCCAGGGATCTGGATGCTCCCTGTTGGGGCTGAGAGGTGCTGGGAGGCTGAGCTTGGACACAAACACAGGCTCAGCACCCCCTCAGCTCCCTCTCTCCCTCAGTTAGGGGTGGGTTTTTCTAACAAGTCCTGACAGACCATAGAGCCACATCCATGAATGGCTTCAGCCAAAGGTGCTGCAGAATTGTCTGTACCCACCATGTCACCGGGTTCAGGCACGTGGCCACTTTATTTGAAAACACTTTTCAAAGAGTGTCCTCATGCATTAATTCCTGTACAACACCTAGCCATGTACCTCATCAGATACTTCATCATGCACTTTTCTCCACTCTGACGCTGTAGATCTTTTTAGAATGCTGTTTTGGGTGGCCGAAGAGCCAGTTACTCAGTCTGACTAAAGCACATCACCTTCACACCTGGGGGGCAGGAAGCTGCAGCAAGGACAGCGGCATCTCCTGCCTGGTTCTGATAAGGAGACGCTGTCCTTCAGCACCACTGCTGATCACATCCTTACCTAGGCCTCTAGTGGCTGGAAAGGGAATGGATCTGGATATGGACAAGAAGCTTTGAAGGGCTTTTTTAAGGGCTTTTTAAGGCCATTTTGCCTTTGTTATGTCAGTGAAACTCACTACATAACGCAAGCTGAGTTTGGTCAGTGTGTTCACTGCCCTTTCACTGTGAGTCCTATTGCTTCATTTTGGAAGTCACATATTCTTACAGCTCATAGCACCACAACTAAGGACCAGCTAAACAAGCCACGTGAACAGCCATACTGGGATAATAAATACATTTTAATCAAAAAAATACGAGATTAGGTAAACTAACAAATTCCTGACATGACTACCTCACAGAAGTATTTCCCAAGTCAGGGTTTCTGGGTAACATGTTGCCTGCTAGACCCTCTGAGACTGGCTGCAGCTGCAAAAAATAAAAACGTTCAGGTTGAGGCCAATGGGAAGATGCTGCCTGCAGCATAATTGCTCACTGTTGTTACACATTGGCAAAGGTTAGGGACTGCTGCTCTGTGTAATCGAGCAGGTTTGCAACAACACTGGAAGGCTGTTGTGTAATAGCAGTTCATGCAAAACAGGTAGAAATAAACACACTTTTATTTTTTTAATTTTTTTTTTTCATCTTTAGGCAGAGGTGATAAATTTTTACTGAGCACACCATGTTTTAAAATCACTCCCAAACAGATGCCAGGTACTCTTTTTGCCCGAGGCTGATTTAAAAAAAAAAAAGCAGGTAGCTTCTGAAAGAAATCTGAAAAGCTGTTATCCAAGTGGCAGAGGTTAAAGCCTCCATACGCATTTCAAGTAGTTTTGTATCCACAGCGAGCACTGATTCAAGCAGACGGCTTCAGAACCATGACCCGATACACAAATACATGACTGATCCTTCAGTAAATGAAAATTACAGAAAATCACAGGTGTCTGTCATAAAAATTACTGCTTATATGAACAAAGTAATTAAATCTGCCTATATGAACCAAACAATTAAATTTGCCTACTTTTAAAGAATCCCTATCAAACATTGCATGAATCACTCCAATTTGAATATTTTAAGTAGCGAAAAGCCAGAATGGCTGCAAATAGCTTTGGATACAAGCAAACTGAATGATGGAAAATCCCTTATTCATTTATTGTGACAGCACATCTTTTTCCTCCACTGAGTATTTTTTTACTTAGTTTTACTTGTTTTCTCCAGGCCTTCAGCATATCCAAGGATTTGTCAGGAAGTTGCACTCTGAGTGTTACTTCAGGCTACCAAATTACAGAAAAGTATTTAAGAACAGCGTGTCATTAGACTGCCCTATGCCAAACAGACTGATTTTTCCCAGAGAATAATGAAGCAATGAACACTGAAGCAATGAACACCCAGAGAATAATGCTGCAATGACTGGCTGATCTAACAGCAGGGCTTTCCAGCACTGCAAACCTTTATCAACTTCTGTTTTAACTCACTAAATTTCTCCTCATACTGAGCAAACTCAACTTCATGTTGTACAAATAAATGCAATAAACTCCTACTCTAGACTGCAGTTTGCCTTTCCCCTGCGTCCAGAGACAGATCCTCAATCTTTTCCCGTTTTTGTGCATAAGGAGCTCAGCTTCCTTATGAGAAAGCTTCCTTAAGTTAAAGTTTTTAAGTAAGACTGCTATGCCACGATGCGGAAACCATTATCCTGACAAACACACAGAAACCAACCCAGCGTACATCCTGTCAGACCTACAGCCCGCAGATCTGCTACAGAAACGCGAGGAATAGTCTTTTTTAGCTTGTGACATACGGAACTGGGGAGTTGGGTTAAACCGCGTTCCAGTTAAAGCGAGCTTCACCCCGGGGGCTGGGAGGGCCGGGGGAGCATTGGGGGAGCATTGGGGCAGCCCCGGCCCTGCAGGGAGCGGCTCCGGCTCCGGCTCCGGCTCCGGCTCCGGCCAGGGCGGCTCCGGCCGGGCAGAGGCCGCGCAAAGTTGCGCTCCCGCTCCGCGCTGCCGCACCCGCCGTGGAACCGGGGAGCGCTGCGGACTGGGCTCCGCATCTCCCCCAGCGCTAAAACCCAGCCTGGCGCCACCGAGCCCGCACCGGCGTCCATCCCCCGGGCAAACCCCCTCAGCTCCGCAACATCCCCCCCGCCACCGCCTTCCGCTGCCGGGCACCCCCTCCGCGCCCGCAGGCCTCTCCCCGCGGCTCCCGCCCGCCCGGGGATGCTCGGGGGAGCTCGCCCTCCTCCCNCCGCCGCGCCCCTCTCCGCCCCGGGGGCAGGGACTGCCCCGCGGCCCGGCCGCCGCCCCGGCACACACCCGGAAACTTCAGAGGCGGAGCAGGGGCTGGCGGAGCAGGGGCTGGCGGAGCGCGGGTCCTGACGGACAGCGCCCCGACCCCCGCC
>VWZS01008409.1:50530-146331 GCA_013397075.1 Rhabdornis inornatus | reverse complement strand
GCGGCCGTACCTGAGTCGCTGAGGCGGGGCCGGGCTCTGTCCCGCAGGTAGTAGATGAAATCCCGGCAGTTCTCGTTCTCCACCGCCCCGACGGAGCACAGCTCGGCCAGCAGCTGCAGCGCTTTCTGGCAGATCTCGTCCTCCCTGTCGCCGGGCATCGCCCCGCAGCANCAGGGCAGGGCAGGGCAGGCCCGGCGCTCCGCCCGCTCGTCCCGGGCCGTGCGCCCTTGTGCCTCAGGAGCGAGCCCGGCCGCTCTCGGGAACGATCCCGCTCGCTCGGCTGCTTGGCTGCCAATGCCTCGCTATCCGGAACGCGCGCCCTCACAGTCGGGAGGGGAGAATGTTAGCGATGTATCGCGGGCGGAGCGGCGGTCTTGGTTCGGCAGGTTCCTATTGACGGGTTAAAAAGAGAAAGAGTTAAAGCGCGGCTGGGAAAGCTCAGGCGGCTGGGACCCAGCCGTAGCTGGAGGGAAGGGCAGGAGAGCCTTCCCGGAGGAGGTGGGGGCTGAGGAGATGTCTGCCATTAGGCATGTTTATCCTGACAAGTAGGAGATTCGTAAGGTGCCGCTTCGCTTTCTGGGCTTGTAGGCTGGGAGGCTGGTGGGTGTCATGAGGGGAAAAACTGAGAACTGGCTGCTCCATTTAACTTCATTTTTTTCCTCTCTCTCTCTCCCTTTTATAATAGTTTAGGCAAATATCAAAGGCCGCGGTGAGCTCACAAAGTTCAGAGTGGTGTGGATGTTCAGCCTTCTGTTTAAAGACTGCTGATAACCGTTCTAGAAATAGCATCATCTTCTAGTAGAAGCTTTTTTTTCTTCTTAAAGCAAAAAGTATATCATCGGAATGAGATGCATTTTGGGAAAGGAGAGGGTATTAATAAGAAAAGTTGTTTACTTGCCTCCGAGTGCTTTGGCGACATTGTTTATGTCTGAAAGGCATTCCCCCCTCCACCCCCCCTTTTTAATAGAAAAGTGATGTCTGTAAAACACGATTGTATAAGCCAGGCATAATTCCACCAGTAATCAGGCAACTCACTTGGGCTGCCTTGTCGTTGTTAAGCATTAATAATAGATGATAAAATAGCGTGGCTGTTACAGTTGTTACCACTGTAATCATATTTTTGAGGGACAGAGATTTTGATGACATCAGTGTATGTTTTCACATCTAATCGTGTGAAACTCTCCACTAGTCTCAATAAATGCCACAAAAATAATCATCTTGATGCTGGAAGACCCAATGTCATTTGTTTGTTTCTCCAAGCATGCAGGGAGAAAGACAATTTGTAAGAGGTGCTGTCAGTCACAGCACTTTCTCTGAAGCTAAGGATCAGCTTCAGCAGTCCTGCTGCTTAACCTACTGCAGTGAAGAAGGGACAAATTTTAAAGAACTTGGTAGAGCTAGGGGTACCAAAATGTCTTTTAGGGAAAAACAGGTTCAGGAGGGCTATCAAATTATTCATATGTATGTAAGCTCTCTACAGACAGAAACTTTCTAATTTGTAGCACAAAATCAAGTCCAGGCCAATGCTGGTGATATGTCCAAGAGGTGGGAGGACAGAGAAGCTATTGAAGACTGTTACTAACAGAGATATCTGTAAACTACAAAGTCCAGTCATCATGTGTGATCAGATTTTTAATTACTGTATACAATTTGACCATCATTTTTGTATTATCTTACATATTATTTGGCTATAATTTGGTAGTTTGGCACTGACCAAGACGGCTGTGCTGTTCTATAGGCTGACCTCTGTCCAGGACAGACAAATACATCAACTGCAAAGTGATATTAATGCATTTACCAGAGTGTGGTTTTTGTCCTGTGGGACCACAAGTTCATTGCTAGCATGGGATTCAGGCTTGCTGCAGAGTGAGCTCTGGACAGCCTGGTGATGAAGCAGTAATTTCTTTATACTTCTCCTATAGCTAAAATCTTGCTTTGTTTTTTTAAATAGGAGCAATTTGAAGGTGCTGAGATGTTTGCAATACAGGTGCTTGGAAATGGAAATTTTTCAGTCTGGTGGAGGAGAGAAACTATTTGGACATCACTGCTTGTAAACAAAGGCATCTATTCTCCAAAGCTCTGAGCTCTAAGTGCACTGTGTGAGCAAATGCCCGTGTCTCTGGAGATAACAGCAGTAAATTTAATCAGCTGTGTCTCAAAGCAAGTGCAACATTTCCTTCCTGATCTTGCCTGTGAGAACAGGGTTATATCTGCCATTTTATCATTGATTGCATGTTTGTCTTCTTGCAGGCACTCCTAGTTTACTCCTGTGTCAGCTGCAGATTTCCCCAATCGAGGGGACCATGTTGTGTTTGAGATCCCTAATGAATGCTGCACTAATTAACTTTGGTCCTAGAAAGTCATTGAATGATGCAGTGGGATGCTCTTATTAACCTTATCCTGAGAGTTACAATCTGTACTGACCACAGTAAGTCTGTTTTGTTTTCTGTTTAGCTCAGAGCTGCTACACAATACAGTGTGCTCAGAAGTTAGGAAAAAAAATCCCCAAGCCTGCTACACACTCAGAATAAGTTTAACTGTTTGACCTACAACAGTTCTGTCATCATCAATTGACACGTTCGTCTTTCTTTTCTTGAAATAAAGCTTTTCCCCAGTGTTCTGGCAGCAACACAAGGATTGCTAGCAATGAAGTCACCTTCAAAGCTGAGGCATTCATGAAACAAATGCATTTCTGGAAGCAAGTAAGGCAGCTTGCATCAGAATTTTTGTTATGGCTATGCTGCAGCCAGAACTTACCAAGTATTTGTGTTGAGTGCTTATAATAGCTGGAATTATATTTGCCCATTCGGGCACAGCTCATCATGGGAGTATCTTTTTCTATAAAAAATGGAGGAAGGTGTTTCAGGAGATGAAGAAAACATAGAGCAACTAAGTCACTAATGAAAAACAAGCAAGATTTTTTTTTTCACCCCAAGAAATGAAAGTTTGTGAATCTGTAGTTCAATAGGAGGAAAAAGTGACTGAAAACAAGGAGAACATGGCTGTGGTTAAAGGAGGCCATTTCACCAAAGGCAGTCACCTGTAGTCCAGGCTGGACAAAGAAATACCATCATAGGCTCAAGGATTGATACACCTATCAAAAATATTTCTGTTATTGGCTGTGCCAGACTTTCTGCCTCACCCTCCCTCTTATATATAGTTACCCTTCTATTCTTAATGGATATGTCTTGTGCTGCTGCTGAAAAGTAGAAAATACTTAGGCAAACGTACAAGAAATGGAAATCTAAGTAACTACAACCGGGAGTTTTTTTGAGATGATGCTTTTCTGAGCAGTGTCATTCTTGAGATAGATAGTTATTCTTCATAGAAGGTTTTAGGAATGCTTTTAAGGGCAGGTTAGTTAGAAAATAGGTATTTTCCCATTTGGGCTTTCCCTCATCATTGACTTCTAGAGGTCATATGGAAACAGGTTAATGTTACCTAAAGGGAAGGTGGTATCATCACTTTGATGATGTTAATTGAAAAAATAGCTGTCCTTGGTACATTGAGTACAATGGAGTCATTTGAAGATTTTGAGATCAGAATTACATGTTCTGATGAAAGAAGGGATAGTAGTGTATTTTCATTAGGGTTTTTCTAAAATCCTAGGGCTTTGTATTTGAACTCGTGTCATTTATTGACATCTGCTCACATTTTTAAAACATAATGCATGAAACAAGTGTTAAATGCTAGGATAGTACTGATCTTTGTACTTTCCTCTGCAGGAGGCCTGTGAGCTGTTTCCATGCCAGAATGAGTAAAATGTCATTTGGGGGTTTTCTGAGTGATGGCAGGGAGCTTCCTCACAGCAGGTCCTGAAGGAAGAGCAAAGTATCCCTCCTGAGCAGAGGAAAAGCGTGTCAAAGCTCAGAGATGCCATCAAATGTCACTAGAGGCTGTGCTGTACCAGAGGACTAGGAGTGTACATCTGACAGCCAATGTCCTGATACAACTGGGACTCAGCTATGTTTTACAGAGTGAGCTGAAGGGGTGTGGGTAATGAATGAGTTGTCTGAATGAAGGTTATGAGCAAAAACAAGACTGCAGCTCATCAGTGGGATTTTTTTGTTACTTTTTTTCTTCTTATTCTTTTCCCCAGGTTGCCATTGGACAAAACTTTACTGCCTAAGGAAGGTTGCAAGCTCGGAGTAGGAGATCCTGACCAGAAGACTGTAAACAGCTTAACATGAATACAGGCTCTTTGCTATGATGGACAACTTTCATGACCTCTTTATAACAGATTACCAGTTTTTTCTTGATCTTTGTACTGTTCACATTGTTAATAGAGAGTACTCTGGGTGCTGTAGCTTGTCACATGAAATTTTAATCTATCTTAAGAAGGCTTCCTTAAAACTTGAGAAGGAGGGAGAAAAACACATCTCTTCTGATTTGCCTTCTAATTTGACAATCTCTTCCTTGACAGCTTTTGCAAACTCTACTGGGAGAAAAAAAAAGAAGTGTACTGAATAATTCAGCCTTGAGAGTGAATTGAGCTTGAGGAGAATTGTTGAATTCCCAAGTCTGTGGTTTGTGGTTTTTGTTATTGACTGCTCACATGGATTTAAAGTCCTGTCTCTGCAGTCAGTGGTTTTTATCTCCCCTTTGGATTCTGCAATTTTGTCTGGCTTTCCATCCCTGAACACCAGCTCTCTGTTCTTGCAAATAAACACACAAGAACCATTGAAGGACCTTCCTGCTTCTAGGGGGAGCCATAGATAGCCTGCTACACTAATAAATCAGAATTTAACTTTGGACCTGAATGTTGAAGATAGTCCAGTGAAAGCTGATGGAGTCATCATGCTAAGTATGAGGCACTCATCCTACTATCCTCTCCTTGCATGCTGGAATATCCAAATTCTTAAGGAAGATGAAAGTTTGATACCAGGAAACCTCTTGAAACTGGGGTGTCTTAACTCACCCTGAAATTTGTTATTTCTATTAACATGCTAATGGGAGCCAGACAATAACAATAGGAGCTGGTCCTGTGTTTTGTGCATTGGCAGCCAATAAGTAAAAAAAAAAAAAAAAACCCAAGTTAATGTAATTTGAGAATTTTTAAATGCATAAAATATAGAGCCCATTTCCTGCAAGGTGGAATGATGATGCAATACCTCTCACTGAAAGTAGCTTGCCCAGAAAAAATATTAGAATTGTAAGAGTCTAGCCAGTATTCAGGACTCCATATAAAACCTGAACCATACTCATCATTTCTTAAAGCTGCTGAATAAAGTGAATTTTATTGCCTCTAAAGCGTCTTTTTTCCAAGTTCAAAAAGCAGAATCATCTGAAAAAAAATAGTCTGAAAATTGCTATGACACTGTCTACTAGAACTTTTATATAATTAACTCTTACTGACAATCTCACTGAGTGATATAGTTTGTATGAGTAAATACCTGAGCTCAGTCATTATGTGGACTGCAGGAAAGCTCTGCTGATGTATTTCCACTCAGCTGCTTGCAGCTACACATTAACATTTCCTAACCAAAAGAAAGAAATAAGAATGTTGGGTGGTTTAATGATCAATTTGTGAGAGGATGCTAAGGAATTAATTTTCTGTGAGGAGGATACGGTCTCTCATCCTTGTACTTTGAGAGATAACAGAACCTTAACCTAAAAAAGGAAAAAAACCCAAACCAAACCAAAACTCATACAAAATTCATCCCCAAGGAAAAAACCCTTATTTTTGATTCATGGTAAATCAATATTTTGCAGATATCACTAGTGTTTCTTTAGTTATGAACTTCTTTGAAAGATAGCTAAACCTAGAAAACTTTTAAAATTAAGTGGCAGGTCAGATGGGCTCTGCTTGCAAGTAAAACAAGTCCACAAGTCTCCTTGTGGATGGATGAAAATTTTTATTCCTTTTAGAGCTATCTGTAGTTCTGCTTAACATATAATCAATAAACTAGAGTCCATCCAGAAGACAGCATTGGTTAAAAATAGTCAAGAATATGCTTTCTGCAAGGTATTCTTGAGGTAGGAAATGTGGAAATGGTGTCTGTTGTGGGCTCAAGGCAGAGGTTGTGTTTGCAATCCCTTTTGCCACAAGCAGGAATTCAAATCAGAGTTGAAGCACATGCATGTGGGTTGTTTCAGTACCAGAATACTTCTGGTTCTAAGTAAAGGGAACAGCCCTGTAAAGGTGGTGTGTTTTGCACCACTTAATTAGTGGTTTGTCTGGAGATTTTTCTTTCTTTACTCAGAGCTAGGATTAAAAAATACACGAAGGAAACGGATTTTCTTGTGTTCAGGCTTGGTTGTTTATTAAATCGTATTAAAAGTACAGCAAGTTCAGCAACACTTCTAGCCACCAGCTAGAAGTGAGCAAAATGGAGATGAATCCAGCTAACTACAAGGTCTCTTAAAGCTAAACAGTGCAATAGAGAATTAACACCTATATTATTTATAACACCTATATTATTTATACTTTTAACCCAATAACCAAATACCTGTGACCCACAGTGCAGCACTGACTATCCAACCGGAAACTACTGCCTGGAATTATGAAGAAGAAGAAGACGACAGAAAGAGATGACACCCAAATCCTCCATCTTGTCCCATACCTATTACTATATTATAAAAACCCCAAATTTAAAACCCTTCACCATGCGAAAGCACACACTTCTATTTAACTACACATCTGTGATTTTGACTCCAAATCTGGAAGCCTTCTCCAAGGCCTCAGGTCCAAAGCAGTGTTCTCCTGGGGGTCAGTGCCAGAAAGCACAGAAAGCTCAAAAATTCCCAGTCTCTGGGATCCAGCACAGCCCATGTCCCAAAAGGCAGGTGATTCCCAGGTGTGAGTGTGTCAGGACTGCCCACGGAGTGCTCCTGGAGTCTGAGGATCCTGAGGCAGAATCCTTTCCTCAAATCTCTAGCTAAGGATGAAAAACTCACCTTGAAACTGCCCAGCTTTTGTAACAGCTGACTCGGGCACAGCCTTGTTTGTGGGCAAGGGAATGACAGGAATAACAAATCCCTCTTATCCACATGATCTCAGAGACAGTTGAAGAGAACCTTTGCTTGTGTACAGTTCATCCTTAAAACAGTACCCCACAGGTTGACATGGCCCTGGAAAATAGTTGTGGGGAAAGCTGTGAGTCAAGGGGAGGGACTTTTACACAGTGATCAGATTTCCATTCTCCTGGGCAGCTGAGTCGCTGTGACATTGAAGCCACGAGAGAAATGTTTTCTTGTGGAGAAGTCTCCACAGACTGACAAGAGAGACTCCTCTCCCTAAGTAAACTGAAGAAAGACTATTTTATAGGTAGCAAACTGACTGATTCATTTCTGTACGTTGTCAGTGGGAAAGAAAAGAGGGATTCCTGGGGGTTTTTCATCTTTACCTGTGTGTTCACAAAGGCACATCTAACTTTTTCATTGGTGTAACAATATGTCAGTATTAAAAATCAACCACTGATTGGTTTTTTGTCAGGTCTAAATGAAGCTGCCAAGGTCCTTACAGGGAATTATTTCCATAACTGGTTCCTTTCCTTCCTTACCAAAAAATAAATGAATACAAAACCAGCACACCAAGGGAATGACAGGAATAACCTGTGCAGCCACTGGACCCAGTGCTGGGCATCAATCTGCACGGGACAGGGAGAGTTTTATGGGATCTTAGGCATCTCCCTTTTAACAGACAACTCCTTTCCCCTGCTGCAGTTGAAACACTGGGGGAATAAATGATCTGTGCTGCTGTGTGAGATACTTTTGAGGGAGAAGCAGGTAAGCTGTTTCTTTGGCAGAAGCATAATTTAAGCTTATGACTGAGGTCCCTTGTGTAAATGAGTTTTTTCAAGACTTACTGACAGCACAATATAAACACTTCCATCAGCAGAATAGTGTTTTTTAGAAATCTCTTTGTGAAGCTGAGGCAAAAGACTGCAGTTTGCTTTATTTGTTGTAATAATTATAAAGCATATCTTAGAACAGTTTTTTCTTCCACCCTGTGATCATCTCCCCAAACAGCTAGGAGCTATTTTTCCCTCTGTGAGGATGTTCTGATGAAGCTGATGCTATGTGGTAGGTCCTGGCCACCTGCTTTACTTGGTCATGTGAATGTTTTCCTGAGTCATACTCCCAAAATACATTGTTGCCTGAATCCAGGGAAAGCTGACAATCGGTAGCAGTTGGACTTTCATATTACAGCAGAATTTATGTTAAAAATAAATTCTCGCGGATGATGACTGTCTGGAAAACATGACTTGCTTGCTAAGAAACTAGGTAAGCACCTAGTTTGCCATGTGAGAAGGGTTTCTCTTGCCATTAATTACTCCAGGAGCTAAAGCCCACACCAAAACACCACATAGGAAATGGAGATTCATGTTCCATACTTTTCTAGTTAGGTATTGAAGCTGTCACAGAAATGTTCTCCAGCCTATGTCAGCTGCTGTTAGCTTTCAGAGCCATGTTCATTCTTCTTTAGGCACTGAGATTTTCAGTTCTTTTCAATGCAGCAGTATCTCTGCAGCCAGAAGAGTTAAGCTTTAGCAAGGCAGAGGGCACAGACCATCTATAAGTTAAGTTGTTCTGTGAGCCAGAACCTGTGGGAAAAAAAATATTTTCTGTGATGAAATGGCTCCTGGCCTCACCTTTTTGAATGTGATGTATGTGAGGTGCTGTTACACTGAAATCCTGCTCTTTTGGCTACTATGGCTTTTGATTTTAACCCTCCTGGAACAGTGCCTGCCTTTGGGAGAGGATTCAAAACAGCATTTGAGGTGGCTGATGGAGCCCACCTTTCAGTCTGGAGGAAAGAGGGGGAATGTCAAGTATGGTGCTGGTCCCACTATTCCTTTGGGTGGTCTCTGCAGTGGTCCTTGGAGTGGGCTCATGCCAGAAATCTCCTTGGTCAGGAACAGAGCTAGTTTGAATTTGCTGCAGGGTGTGCCTGACTCCATGAATTGTGTGTGAAATTCAGTGGCTTCTTTCCCCCATGTTAGAAAACAGAAGGTGAAGAATGCATTGTCCACCCTGTACTTGTGCTGGCTAGAGCAGGGTTTGAACACAAACTTAGGCTCATGGGGAAAAACAAACGGAGTTGACAATGTGCAGCTATTGCAAAAATAGACAAACGTGACTCTGCAGTTTATGGTGAGGAATATTGCACGAAAGACAAAGGACATAATTATCCTGATTTGAAAATGCTGAAGCTTCATCTAACACGAATTTTGGATGCTGCAATTTCAGATATAGACGAGTTGAAGAGTCTCCAGAAAAAAATAAACAAAAAAAAAATATTACGAAACAATGGTTTGGAAGCATTGACTATGAGAAAAAGCTAAAATAAATAGGTTTCGTAAGCTTTTCTAAAAGAGAATGATGTTATGACAGTGGAAAAAATTGTTGGTTTTCTGGCCAGGTTTTCTGTCTTCTTCAAATAGAAATTGAGTATGATTACATGGAAAAATGGGGCAAAATATAATCAACACAGCATATAGGAGAGTAAATGCAGTTTTCTGTGCAATAGAAGGTGATCTAACCAGATAAGAAAAGAATTTAAGTGAGAATGCATTTTTGTCTCAAATAAAAATCATGCAAAAGCGTTTTACATTGATGTTTTAAAAGTGGTTTAACTTAGCAAAAATTTACTTTGATATATTTTTCTTGAGTAAATAAGCATGCCTTTGTAGTTGCTGTTGAATGTGTATTCAATTTAGAGAAAACATAAAGGGTTGTCTTAGTTGCTCCAAATGCAGCCCGTGTCATGCCATTCAATATCCAGTGGGGACTTTCTCCACGGAGTACAGCAGCCTTTACTCCCAAAGCTGGGTAAAAGCAAAGTGATCTGTGAGAGTGCCTGTGTTTGGTGCATTTCAGTACCTTGCAGCAGTCAGTTCTGACATTTGTTTGTCTGTGTGGGGTCTGGGGATTTTAGCTCAAGATGGATCTCATCTTTTTCTCTACATCGTAGGTTTCCACTGTAAATTGTGGGGTCACTTCAGCACTACAGTGTTGCATAGAACCGAAGGATTAGGAGATGAAACCTTTACAGTTCTTTGTTCTGAATCACGCAGTGGAGTTAACTTATCATACTTGCTCTTTCTTCACTTTTACTCCAAAAATACAAAATTATTAAACCAGACAGGTATGCCTACTTCTCAGTGTATGCTTTATCAAAGTACAGGTGTGAGCAAACTGAGGAATGTGTGATATGATTTTTTATTGATAGTTCTCACTGAACTGTCAATGATGACTTAAATGTCTCTACGTTACATAACAAAGATGTTATTGGTAATAACTTTGCTCTTCCTTGGCAGACATGCCAAATATCAAGGGTACAGGAATTTAATCTTGGTATTGATAGCAACTAGACATTTTAAAGATATTCATCAAAAAGATCTTTGAACTTTTTGTTGTATCCAACAACTCGATACTCAGAAAACAAGGAGAAATTATAATGAAATATGATCACTGTGTTTTTTCCAAATGTTCATCTATCTCTCACAGGAGTTTTTTAACCTTTGATCAAAGTATCAAAAACTACACAGTGAAGATCTTGATAATTAACAGGTCCATATTTACACTCAGTTATGTCTCACAACATAAGCCATATTTGTGTGAATGTGGAAATAGTCTCTTCTGACTAGATTTGCTGCTTTTCACATTGAAACTAACATTGATTAATAAATGTTAATTAACTTACTGTAGCCTTACATAATCAGTGTAACTTCCTAAGTGGAGTGTTTCTGACCTGAAAGTTATGTTTACAGTTTGCACCTGAATTTAAACTTTCCTTTTGTTCATTATCATGCAACCAGAGAGGAATGAGAAATGTCTTTCTGATTATTTGAAATTTGGAGGATTTTCACAATAGCTCCTGTTCTAGCATGGGCAGAAAACATGCTTTTTTCAGAGTGTTTTGGAGTTTTTGGTTTTGCTGATAAAAGTGGGACTGTCTTAACTGAACCAAAGACTGTCATCTTGGGAAGAGAGCATCCTGAAGCAAGTGTCTGATACCTTCTTCTATGTGACTACCCAGTATCCAGCTGGGAGGATGAACAAAGAGTCACCTTTTATATTCTTTTCTCCTTGACTCTCCCAGAACGTTTATTTTTCTTATCAACATTCCTAAAGCAAATGAACATGCTGACATTTCCTTACAGAAACCTGTTCAGTTAAAGCATTCCTGGCAGTTTGTGTTGCTGTCTCTCGAAGGCTTTGGCAGAGCAAGCAATGAGTGGGACTTCTCTATTTTGATCCCAGCATCTGGATTAGGGTTGACTAACAAGATTCTTCTTCCTCCCTTGAGACCTAAGATGACTTCCCATTTCTCTGTATCTTTTGTTGGTTTTTTCCTGTGGTTGTTTTTATTTTCTCTTGTGTAGCTCATAAAGTCTTTACTCACAGACACAAGGGATTGGATTTTCTGCTTTCCCCAGGAATCTGAACTCTTCAGTCCTACACTCCTTGTTGCCATTAGGTCAGCAGGCTGGTACCAGCCAGCTTACTGCAGAGTGTCTTCACCCAGTGCAGCCAGCTATTTTTCCCTCAAACCATGTGGAAAAGGAGAAATGATCCATAGCCAGCCACAGGCTTTGTTTTTGCCCTGCTGTTCTGTTTCTGTTCATGCGCAGGCTTTTCAATTTCATGAAGCAGCTTTACATGAAAGCTGAAATGTAATTGCATCCCCCTGAGTAAAATGGACAATTTCTGTGCCAACCATGTTTTTAAAGAATAAGATTGCAGCATTCACTCTGCTGCGTGCTTTCTCTGCGAGCGAATCCCTTTGCTGATGTAAAGGGATTAAATATTCTAAGACGCCAGCCAGACCAATTCTTTATAATTCCCTAAGTGTGGAGAAGATCACCTTCATTATTTTTGTCAGCGGAACAAATAAAACATAACAGGGAGGCCTCTTTCAGTACACCTTGCTTTGCTCTAGCAAATACAAGTGAGGATTCATTTCAGCATACATCGTGCTTGCTGTTCCTCTCAGTTCTGCATGTGAACTTGCACAATTTCCTTGTGGAATTTGTGGCTTTCTGATATACCTTGTAGATCTAAGGCAACAAAATAAATATTGTGCAGATTGCAGGCTTTGCTTCTTTGTTTTAAACTGAAGCCCTGGAGTGCAATAACATTTGTTACCCTAGAAAAAAAAAATTAAAGAGTGCAGGGTTGCAAATGAAACAGTTTCAAATATCTTTTTATGCCCTATTTTTATAGTTTCCAGCGTTCTTTGTCTTGCTCCTAATATCTTTATATGGCTGTAGGAAAGGGGTGGTTTTCAGTATTTTGTCTTTCATTGATTGCACTTGGTAAGGTTGCCAGACTCTACTAATGCATTTTATGTTTGACTATGGACAGCCATAAAATAGTTTTCTTACAATTGTGTTGTGATCAAACAGTGGCAATGCATCTCACTTTCTTGGAATAATGTATAGACTTCTTTTCTCTGTGCCAAATGATGTTGCAGGCTTACCAGAAAGAACATTTGATATCAAGATCATGCAATGTGGTTCTTGTTACCAAAATTATCCTTCTCCATCTCAAATCTGCACAACCCTGCCCTTAACACTGAAATTTATTCTCTCAAAGCAACCTCTGATATCTCCCAGAGTGGTGCCAGCAGCCTAACGAAGAGAGGTTAGGAAAAATAGCACTCTGGCTGTTTTGGGAGAGGCTGCATTTGCAAAGGTGGGAAAGGTTCCTAAACTCAGAACAACCTGAGCTCAAGAGAGACTGGGCTATCTAGGGCAGTACAGTTCTACTTTGGACACAGCAAAGATAATTGGAGGCATGGGTAAAGTGTAAGTCTGGTAGTTCCCTTGCAGGGGCTGCTGAAGGGTTAATTGCCATTCATGTACAGCCCAGCAGATTGAGCAGATGTTCTGTGTCATGGGATGGAGGGGCTGACAAGCTGCTTCTCCTCTGCTTATTGTCATCCCTCCTCGCTGCTGGTGGCAGCTGCTGCAGGAGAGACCCCGTGGTGCCACATCAGGGACTCTGAGCACTGCGTGTTCCTCTCAACAATTCTCAAACAGCAATAACCAGACAAACCCTAAGGAGGTGTTAGAGCCTATGTCTATAAAGTAAGATTATGTTCTGAGAGATGCTGAGCAACAGCTCTGAATAAAATCAGTTAGAACAGAGAGTGTGCAGGGCGACACAGAGAAATGCACTGCGAGTCTAAGAGCATTGGAGCTATGAAAGAAACTGTTATGAAATTAAAAACAGTGAGATGTACTTAACTACACTAAGCAGACCAGATTATAAACCAATGTGAACACTGGTACTTAGGGGTTTGGGGGAAGAGGAGGTGGGTGGATCATCAGAAGGACTGAAAATGCCAAGAGAAAGGACTAAAACATCATTATACCATAACATCCTCCTGTGGTGTCAGATTAATACGTAAAACTTTAGAATGCAATTGTCATCTGTGTGTCTGCTTCTGTATGTGGAAATCTAAAGGGTTCTGATAGCCTTCTTTTTAAGGAAATTCTGTAATTCCTTCTTTTTCCCCACAAATAGTCATAGAAATTTTCTTTCTGAAATATAAGGTGCTAGAAATGCCATTATTTATTCTTTCTCATTGCAAAGCACAAAACAAGTCTGCATTTTCAGAGAACAGCTGGCTATTACTGTATATTTTCTTGCTGTTAACCTTACTAAATCATGAGGGAGGTGATAACTAACCCAATTTTAGCCAAACTGAAGCTAACTTACTCTTCAGTCTCTAACTGAACAAAAGCATTCATCAAGCATCTTCATGAGTTCACAGAGTTCTGAGATTACAGGCAGCTCTCGTGTTGTGTAACCACCTGCAGATCTTAATGCCAGACCTCCTTTAACAGTGTCCCCTGCCTAAAAAAAATGGATCAAAGGTGTTGTGGGAGAGAATGGAGGGGTTTTCCCTTCCAAAGCAAGCAGTTCCCTTCTTTCTTCTTAGTCCAAGCCTGTAACTACTTCAACCTCACAAGGTCTGCTTTCTAAGAGATGCTTAAAAATTCCAGAGAGGTAGTACTTGAAATCTGAAGGCAATGTTTTTCTACCATCTGCACTGCTTATGGTGTATGAAGACCTCTGTTAGCTGGTAAAAAGAAGAGCACTTTATTGGAGAATGCTGATGATTACTTGCTCTTTTAGGAAGCACTGATTTTGTGTGATATTTGTATGGAGCATTACTTGAGACTGAAGTTTAGTCTTCCATGGCAGATATTTCTGTCGGGCCTTTAGACCTTTCCCATTGTACTTGATTTTGGGGAAGGCAGTGCCTATGCCGTTGGACAAGTGCAAACTGAATTAGCTGTGCTCAGCACTCAAAGAGCAATAGCAGCCTTCTGGGGGCTCTTATTTCTAAATCCAGCCTTTTTGCTACCATAAATTTGTATCTGTTTTAAACAGAGTGATAGATTTATTCCCTCTCCTCCCTCCAGTCTTCATTTTTTTCCATGTGGAGTTTTAAACAATCACCATCAATTTCAGCTTTCCAGCTCTGCATTCCTAACTTTAAACCAACCTAACCTTTCCTCTGGATCATTTCCAGAGGCTCTGTACCTGCTGTAGCAGGAGTAGTAATTCCTCTCTGGTTTCATTCCTATGTCTTCATTTCCCATCTTTGACAGTCCAGGGCTGTTTTCACCTCCAGAGTTTCTCTTTACCTGCCCAGCCACAGCTCAGGCTGTACCCACGAGTCTCATACCAGCTTTAGAAGGAGTGACATTACATTGCTTCCTGCTTCTTCAAGCTCTTATTTTAGCTGTGTGAGCATGTCAAGCTCTATCACTCAGCTGCATATGCTCTCCTTTTCCAAGCTCTATCCTTAACCTAAATTCCATCTTCCAGCCTGGCAGTGGGACTTGCTTGTTTGCACCTCTGTCCACAGTCCCCAGGTCTCAGCCTGCAGCACTCATCTCACTCCTGCTTCTCTGCTCCCCTCAAAGCTGCATCCCAGTGCAGGGATGTAGTAGATGTGCATGTAGGGCTGGTTAGTACTTGCCTGAATTGGAGTGACAGCTCGCTTAGCCCTGCTTCCTCCAGCTCTTGTTTTGGGAGCATCTGCCAGACTGAAAGTAGGGCTGAATTTTGAAGGGATGACGTGGGTGCTATGGACAGGACAGGAAGGCACAGTCCACTCTGCAGGGTTTGGGAGAGGCTCAGATGCCTGCTGGATTTTTTAACAGGGCTAAAATGGGGCTAAAATAGAAAAAGTCATATTTCAGGTATAGTTTCTACCTTACTTATATATTTTTATCATACTTTTACCTGTGGTCGTGCTTGTTTTTTATGATTTAATGCCTGTTTCAGCTTCATGAGTTCTCCTTTCTTGAGCCATCCCTGACTGCAGTCTCAGCTATGACCATTGGGCTGTTATTTGTCTTCCCATGCTAGAAACCCTTTTAAGATCTAGCCCTGAAGATTTTTTTCCCCTCATCCCATAATATATCCCTGGCCATGTGACTTGCACTTTCCATTTAAATTATAAATCGTTAATAAATCATTAACTTGTGCTTACACCATAAATGTGTCAGAAGAAAGATGTATCTCGTACTCAGGGTGAAACTGAAGAATTTGAGTTACATTTCAGAATACCATCCTCTATAAAATGTCCAGCTGGAGCAATGATTAAGTATGCTCTGAATTCCTATATAAGAGAGCTTTTTTCTCATTTATCATTGCTAGAATCAAGCATCATATTAGGGCTTTAGTCCCTGCTTTCCTGATCCCTGTACATAGTCTGAGCCTCATTCCAATAACAAACCTAGCCAAGTGATACCACCCTGATTCTCTAGGTAGCCAGCCAAGTAATTTTTGTCCAAAACAGAGGTCTAATCAAAAATAATTCTAGGTCTTCACGTAGTGATCCTTGGTATTATTTAGTCCACCTGCTCTTCTTCCCAACCTTCAGGCAGTTGTGTATGGATTACTGAATTTAGTTCTTTACTCTGTCTTCTGGACTTCAGACTTTCTGCTTGACTCCTCTAGCCTAGAAATATATAACTGGTAATTTCTATGCTGTGCTTACTTTGGTAGATAAAATGAGTTTATACCTAAGCAGGAGAAATCATAACTAAAATTTTCAACAGGAAACCCTGTTGCATTTACATAAGCAACTCAATCTACATGCACACATTTTCACTCTCAGAGATGGTTGTTCTTTCACAGAAAGCTGTCCTATTCATTGATAGCACTAGCAGTGCTTATGTGTAGCCTTTCCTTGTGCAATTACTTTACATTTTCAGAGTGCTAGGAGAAAGGCCCAAGCTCTCCACCTACCCCCACCTTCCTTTTGGGCTAGATTTTTCCAAGGAGAGCCTCTCTTTAGGAGAGGCACAGGGAGTCCTTTGTGTGCTGTGCTCTCTTGAAAAATGTGTCAACCTGCTATGATCTCTCCATGGCAGCAGATCTCTTGGAAAGCCTGGCTCCCATCCCAGTGAGCCAGTGTGGATGTGTGTGGTGAAGCCTTCCTCACCACGAGCTCCTCCAAAAAGCTGCACTCATGACTCTTCAGATAGATTAAATACACTCCAAGCACATTTTCACTGATTCAGTCAAACACTTCTCAGGAAGTGATTTTTCTAGGCAGCTGCCCAAGTGTGTTTCTTCAACCCTTTGAATGGTAGAATTTTAAGAATATTTATCCCTTTTGATGATGAAGGATATATATAAAAGATATTCTCTCTTGAAAAAAATAAGTTTATCAATTTTTCAGGGGAATCACTGTGAATTTAATACAATATCCTACCTGTAAACAGCAGAAATTAGGTTGGAAGGTTGATGTTCTCAGAGTAGATTGGGAACAGAAAACACAGGTTAGAATGAATCTATAAACAGTTTGCTAATACAACATCAGTAATGGAAAATCAGTTTTCAGGTCTTGAATTTTCAGAATCAGTTTTAAGATCTTGAGTTTTCAGACTGAATGAGGTGTTATCAGATTTGAATGACCTACTGTTGATTTATATTTGTTTTATTACGAGATTTCAGGGGATGCTTTATAGCAAGGCTAACTGCATGCACGTGGTTATTGTCAGCTTTAAACTCTTTTCTAAAAGGTATGGGAAGAGTAAAAGAAGGCTGGCAACACCTAAGATTCCTGGAGTGCTCCAGATGTTCGGAGTGCTGAGGCCTTGCCAGCATCCTGCTGCCTTGGAAGATCAGCAGGTTGGTGGTTGAGGCCAATGATGTTCAGTGATGTTAAGCTAAGTGCTTACACCCAGCAGCTGTGAGTCACTGGAAGACTTTCTGCTGCAGGGATCCTGTGCTCTCCTATGATAGATTAGAGATAAAATAGCCAATTCCATAATAAATTTACATTATGGCAAGTAAAGGAGGTCCGTTACTTCCCTTGAATGAAGATGCAAATATAACTCACCTGTTTATCAGTAAATCACAAAGGGGACAGACCTGAAGACCTTTGATTGTAGTAAAAAAACCCAAACCCATACATTCAGCCAAATTATACTGCAGCTTTTTGATTTCTAGCTCTATGACATACTTGTGGTTTTGCATCTATTACTTTGCTTTTAGTTCGAGGACTTTTGAGCACAGTCCGATGCTTTGTTTGCCAGTGGGAGAGAGACCTTTTGTAAAAGCAGCAGTTTTAGTGAGAATTCCATGGCTAAGGTTCATTATAGTCAGACCTTTCTTTAAATTGTAAGCAGCAGTCTTTTTTTTGGTGATGAAAGGAGAAGGTTTGATAACCCTGCTTAGCCTTCCTCCATGCTATGTGATTTACTTTAATAAAATTCCACTTTGCCTTGGGCTTTCTGCTGCCTATGCTGTAAGGCTTGTACCCCAAAACATGTTTGTCAATCTTTGTCACATCTGCTCCTATCTACCTCCATCTCTCTGTCTATTTATGTAACCTTCTGTATCCTCAAATGCTTATCAGCACAGGAATTCTGGAAAATCCCCTGTCACAGAGCTACCAGTGCCAGAGGCCTGTGGTTCTCATCTTGCTTCTCAAAAGATGCTGGGAGTGCTGAGGACCTGGTAATTAGGTGAGGCTGTGCTTCCAAGGGGAAGGAAGAGCCAGCACAGGGCTGGGAATGCTAAACACTTGATTTCTGAATAATTTTCTTTTCTATCCCTCTAATGAGAGCTCACAGTGCCACGGAGATGCTCTGTGAATGAGCTACACAAATTTCTCAGGGAAGCACAAAAGTGGTAACTTCAGCACTTTTTCTCTAAAAATAAATTTCTGTGAGCACTGATTCTATTTGTCCTATGCAAAGTGAAGGACCCTTTATGCAAACAGTTGGAAAGGAGAGAATTACTAACCAAATGAGAGTGTAAGACATGCTTGACTGGTCAAGGGGTAGACTATGATAGAGCAGTATGTATATGGCAGCAAAAGGATGGGAAAACGTGGAATTCTGTAGCAAAAACAAGCCTGGATTACAGCTGGTGGCCTGTAAAACTCGTCACAAATAGTAGTGAGTAAAAAACCTGAGTGACAATTCTGCTGTTGAGTTGGCAGTGGCTGAAAGCTCTGCCCCTGAGCATTCACCAGGCCCCTGCCATGTGGGTTTTCTTCTGTTCCTTCCTCTTCTGTGTGTTTTTTCAGCTGTGGGATCAAGGGGAGTAGAACAACTAGATCTGTTTTCCAGCGAGATACCCTTAGCATTGTATATGTTGGAATTTTGTATGGTGTTGGGACTTTGCTGATTTTATTTTAAACTCCTTCCCTTATTTTGTTTTCTCTTATCACCAGCTGTGCTCAATATCTAATCTCTTAGGCTTCTTTGAAGATTAAGCAAAACAGGTATTGAAAGTGTTTGGGCAGTTTTGCATTTGCAATTTGTCTTATTGGTGAAATCCTAGACTTGTATTTGTCTAGGTCTAGTTTTTTATGTTTCTTATTGCTATTTGTGTCTTTCCACAAATCTATTTCACACTGCAACCCCCAATTCTGGCATTACCTGCTGATGGTTTTTTTTCCCCGTGTTTGTCAGCACTGCACTTTGTCTGATGCACCTGTGAGTTTGACCTGGAGCTGTCTTGCTCCTGTTCAGCTTTTCTCACTTCTTGTTTTCTGCAGAATCATTGGCGCTGTCTCCCATGATCGCATTCAAAACACCTTCACACTTTTATATTCTCAAACGCTTCATTAGTCAGGTCTAAAATAACAGTTTCTTCCAACTTTTTTTTTTTTCCTATCTCCTGAAGCAAAACTTTTCCTTATCACTTTTCCTGAATTTTTTGTGTCCAGGTAGATGTTTAGGATGCAGGAACTTGCCATCAACAGTTATGAATCTCTTGAGGCCACTTTCCCAGCCCTACCCCACAAGTAATACAGGGCTCTGAAGCTGATTTTGGGTGTACCACAAAGAGCCCATTAATCTGCTGCACAATTACGATGCAGAACTGCTATCTAAGGTTCTCATACATTGTAATGATTTTTAATTTTTTTTTACTTCCTTTTATTGCTGCCAGCTGAGCTAGATCTGGACAGGCTGAAATTAGTAAATTAGTCATAAGTTACCCCAGGCATGCTCTTTGCTCCCAGCAGCACCCCAGAGTCCAGCAGCTCACCATCTCCGTGTCAGCTCTTCAGAATTCTGCCTGTAGTGAATCCATAAGGAACAACAGCAGGAAAATGAGGGTGAACCACACAGGGAAGCCAGAATGTGTGCAGGTGCTTGGGACTGGATGGTAAACTTTAACTGGGGGAACTTGGAGCAGTTTCTCCAAGAAAAAGCTGGTTCAGTGTTTCCCCAGTGTGTTGAGAACATGTGAGTGACACTCAACAGGGACATGGGGAAAGACAGTGAATCTCTTTAACTGTACACTTTGCCAAAACAAATCTGCTTTTTGTAGATTAGGAAGGCATTGAAAATGTGATTATACGTACTGTGGGCTCCAGGAGGTTTCCTGAGCTTGGCTGAGGAAGAAAGCAGAATCCTCCTAAGATTCTGGAATGCTAAAATAAAGAATTGCTGATGCAACATAAATGTTGGCTTTGAAGCACTGCTGATGGGCTGTGAAAGGATGGATTTTGGATCTCAGGAAGGTTTGCCCCATGAGTGCTAAAGTTAGATTATTGCCCCTATTGCTGGCTGTAGTATACTGTCTGTGCTTCCATAGTGGATTCTTTCCTGCCTGTTATTTTGCCTTGAAGTAGAGATTGGTAGTGTCTGTTACAGAGAATGTTAAATGTTCCTCTGTTAAAAGGAATCTCGGGGAGTGACACCGATAGCAAAGCTATGTTGGCAAACCACCCAAGTTGTTAAACTTCAGGTTTGAGCAGCAGATTTTCTCTGCATTGAGCTGCTTTCTTATGGCTTTCATGGCTTTACTTGCTATGATATGACTTTGGTACACTTGTTAGGAGAAGTCTATAGAGGTCACTTGTCTCCTTGGAAACCAGAAGATAAAATTACTCTAGTTGTATCTGTATTTTGATATAAATAAGCTTTTTCTTCTCCAAAGGAGAGCTACCTAGACACTGAAGCATTAACAATTTTGTAATGATTTTCTGTCTTTTGCAAGGTTGAGGGGTCTTACGGTGAAAGAACAATAACAGCACTCTTAATTGACCATCTCAGTTGTACAATTTGCTTCAAGCATCTTGCATTCTAATTAGAAATCAAAGCATTGCAAGATGTTCCCTTCACCTCTTACACTTTGTTGAGTTTCTCTGTCTCTTGTCCAGTCTTCTCTTTAGTGCAAGGTTATTTCCATGCAAATTCTTTAAATAAAAGGTTTGTGGAATATGTTCTTTCTATAAAACTTAGATTTCTATTGGTGAAGAGATCATTTATCATCCATGTCACTGAAGCAGCTGTTATTATGGAGTTACTAGTGCTGCACTGCAAGAAGGAATATGGGAAGGTGCTAAGAGTCCACTAACTATAGGTCAGAAATGCTTTTTTGCAGATAAAATAGAAGTAGTATATTTGCTTAAAAAGATAGATGGAGTGTGACAAGTGATTTTTTTACTTGAGGGAGTTGTGGTAAAAAGCAGCAATTAGACAGATGTGCTCTAAGGAGATTCAGTCTCAAAGCATCTTTATTTACTAGACTATTTCTTGTGTATTGCAGGGCTTAATGCAGGGAGAAATGACCACCTGCAGGGAGCCTAATTGGGTTTGATCTGTATCACAGCTATTGACCTTATGTTTTGGCTTCAGGCATTAGAAAGTTGGGAGTGTAACAGGAACTTTCTTCAGTATAATATATATGTGTACATACAGTGTAATACATGTACTCTAAAGCATGGAATTGCTCCTGCCATGCCAAAATTCACTTTTTCTTCTTGTGATGCATCTCTAATTCCTCTCCAGATGGCACTTACAGGGTGTCACATAGGTTACAGCAAAAGCATGAGCTTCTCTAACTCCTAATTTCCTCTAAACCCTACTTTGTTTTTAGAGGGGAAACCACAAGGTTTGCTTTTGTACTCGACTATTATGAATACTGGAACAAATCCATTTTCAGGACTGAGCAGAGCAGTGCATTGGGCATGGATTTTGGCTTGAGGAGATTCCAGGTGACCAAAAATCTAGTATCAAATTAATCTGCTCAGATTAATCACGTGCAAAGACAGTCTGAAAATCCTTCTGTTGAACAAACTCACACAGAACCTGTGCATGTCTGTGGGAAAGGACATATTTTCTTTTTTCCTTCAGATGGATGGCTGGATGTTTTGTCTAGCAGCAGCCAGTTCAATTGCCAGGATTGTGGTGCAGCATTCTAGAACAGCAGCAATGTTTATGCTGTCCCATGTGCCTCTGGAGCTGACTATTTCACACATTGCACTTTATTGTGGGCTTAGGCTGTCCAACTGGCAGATTATTTCTCCAGTGCTAATAACAGTTTTGTAATTAGTGTAATATGCAATCCACATTGTCTCTTGTGGATAAATCAGTCTCCAAGGCTGCTCTGTTCTGTTAAATTTCTGAGCTGCTGAAAATTAGGAAGAATTTTCTCACTGGTACAGTGTGTGTTTCCTTTCCACTCTTCTTGTATGCCCTTATTTTTATCTGGGCTCTTGGAGGCTGTTGGTGATGGCAGAGTTGGAGACACACTGCTCCCAGCAGCATTCTCTTTTTTCTAATTCTCTTTTCCTGATTTTTCCTGGCCAGCAGACTTTCTCCTGTCCCCCTGCCAACCAACAGCAGTTCATCATCAAACATCTTGTGGACACACTGAATTTTAGAAGTTCAGATTTTGCACTGGTGAGTTCTGCTTGGAGCAGGTTGCTGTAGGGCTAGGAGTGGTTTGATGGAAAGCTGGAATGAGAGGGGATTTGGGGATTTGGGTGAGTTATGTGGCACGTGTTAGATGGCAAACCATTGTTTTGGCATTGCAATCATTTGCATACATGTGCTTTCTGTGACTTCCCAACTCAGGACCTGCTTTTTGGTTACTTTAATGTGTCCCGATGAGCAATGGCTGGAGCCCAACTTTGAGTGCTACATTGATTCTCCTGAAGGGAAGCTTTTTGTAATCTGAGACAAAAATATGAAATAACTACTTTGTGTCTTTTTGTACAAAGCTTGTTAAGGGATTTCTGTGTGTTCAGATAAATTTAGCCATGGAGAAATGGACGTGAGTTTCTATTAGCTTTTAATGTTCTGCAGTATTTTTCTGTGGTTAACCATTAGTGAGTTACAAAGCGACAGGAATGGGCATGATGACTAAATTGTGCACAGGGGTGGTCTTTTATGATTTATATGTAAAAGTTACTACTGCTTCTTCTTCCTGACTTACAACAAGAGATAAAAAATTGAGCAGCACTAAATGTAGAAAGATACCTCTGTCTAAAACATTTCCCAGTTTTTATTCTCGTGGAATATTCTGAGTTGGAAGGGGCCTACAAGGATCTCGAAAGAGCAGCTCCTGGCCCAGCACAGGACACCCCAAGAATCACACCATGTGCCTGAGAGCATTTTCCAAACACTTCTTGAGTTCTGCCAGGCTTGGTGCAGTGACCACTGCCCTGGGGAGCTGTTCCAGTGCCCAAACACCCTTTGGGTGAAGAATCTTTTCCTGATCTCCAGTTTAAACCTCCCCTGACTCAGCTTCAGGCCATTCCCTTGAGCCCTGTCACTGTCACACAGAGAGAAGAGATCAGTGTCTGCCCCTCCTCTTCCACTTACAAGAATTTGTAACTGCACTGAGGTCCGACCTCACTTGTCCTTGGTAAACTCCATGTGGTTGGTGACTGCCCAGGGTTTTTGCTTGTCAAGGTCTCCCTGCAGGGCCCCTCTGCCTTCCAGAGAGCCAATAGCTACTCCAAATAATTTTTTTATCAGCTCCAAACTTAGTACCTCCTGAAATCCTGTGTCCAAGTCATTCAGGATGTTGCAGAGCACAGGGCCAAAGGTGGAACCCCGTTAGGTAATATGGTGTTTGGAGAATGTTAGATCATATTTTGGCTCTCAGCTCTGAGGAACTGTCATGTAACAGGGTGGTGTTTTTTGCACCACTTAATTAGTGGTTTGTCTGCAGCTTCTTCTGTCTTCACTCAGAGTCAGGATTAAAAACATGAAGGAGATGAATTTTCTTGTGTTTGGGCTTGGTTGTTTATTAAATCTTATCTAAAAAGAGATCAGCAGCACTTCTAGCCACCAGCTAAAAGTGAGCAAAATGGAGATTAATCTAGCTAGTTATAAGATTTTTTTAAAGCTAAACAGTCCAATAGAGAATTAACACCTATAGTATTGATACTTTTAACCCAATAACCAAACTCCTGTGGCCCACAGTGCAGCACTGACTGTCCAACCAGAAACTACTGCCTGGAATCATGGAGAAAGAAGATGAGCACTGAAAAGGGGACAACACCCAAAATCTTGTCCTGTACCTATTACTACATCATAAAAACCCTAAATTCCAAACCCTTCACCATGTGAAATCACACACTTCTATTTAACTACACACCCATGATTTTAACTCCATCATTCAAATTTGGAAGCCTTCTCCAAGGCCTCAGGTCAAAAGCAGTGTTCTGCAGGGGGTCAGTGCCAGAAAGCACAGAAAGCTCAAAACTCCCAGGCTTCTGGGATCCAACACTGTCAGGGAGATATTTTCAAAAGTAACAAATCCAAGGGCAGCCAAGTGCATGGCTGCTGGAAAATGCCCTGGAAGCTTACAGTGAAAAAACAATAATAAGCAAAAGGCTGCATGTAAATTGTACATGGTCCAAATAAAGCTGAAGTTGCCACAGATGAGGTGGAAGAATTCTCACGTGTAGAATTTACAAGGCCCAAGGTAGAGTCTTATCTTTTTAGGCCTCTTTGAAAGGAAGATCAAAAGCCCTGAATTTTTTGCTGAATACTTGCAAAAAACAGCCCCAAAAAACATCTCTACAAGCTACTATCAAGGCACCTAGATGCCTGACCAAATCAGTTGGAATTTTCTCTAAGGAAACTGGAAAAGGCTGTTGTAGGAAGTGGAGATTACAGAATTTTTTTCTTTCAAAAGCACACAGGATTGACTTGTTGCCCCTTTTGAACTAGACATATAACTCCATGTAATTTAATTTAGCTTGCATGGAAATCAATTGTGAATTGTCTCACTCTTTCCCTGTCAGTACTAAAGCATTTTAATGGTTCAGGATTTATCTAATGAGCTCTGGAATAACTTATACCAAAGTGGTTTGGTAAAGACTAATTTAATTTGTCAGGATTTTAGCCTGTTGGGAATAGTCCTGAGAGCTGAATGGGTGCACTAAGTGGAGCTGAGATGGGCTAATAGAGCCTTTACTGGCTCTAGATGGTGTGATGTTCCATCACTTCCAGATAAAATTCCAGCTTTATGCATCTAAGTTTTTTTGGCAAAATTTTCAGTTTGTGTCCATGGTTCTGGTGAGACTATTCAACAGCACAAAGAAAGCAGCATTAATAATAGAATTAAAAAGTAGAGTATTGAAATGATAGTTTGAGTTTCTGCTGAAGGTAAAGTTTGTGTGATGAAGCTCTGCTTTCATTTTGAAGTCAGCACTTTATGACTCGTGATAGATCTTTGCTTTCTGGAGGATCTCTACAGCTAGATGGATTTTAATGAGTCTGTTTTTCTTTGCTATGCACAGTTCTATTCGTAACTAACTGCAGCTTGGCTCCAAATATTTTTATCCCACCCAGTGGGAACTGGGAAAAGAGGCTGAAAAATAAAAGCAAACATTTTGTTCTAATACTAAGGCATAGTTTATAAAAACCCTGTAACTTTTAAACTATTTCCTGCATAATGGTGTGAATTATTGACACGAGTCAAGTTTACATGAAGCTATTTATCAGCAAGGTGGAATTTTCAGCATGGAACTCTTTTTTTTTGTTTAGTTGAGATGCTTTAGGTGTTTTATTGGATTATTCTAACACTTAGGTTTTGAGAGACTTTGCATATCTCTAAAAAGCTTTTCCAGGAGCCTGCAAGTGAGCTCGGTTTCCAAAATGCTCGAGGTGAATACAGTTGAAATTAATTAGAATGTAAAATTTGATGCAGAACTTCTCATGTTTCCTGTGTAATAGATATGAGTGTGTAGGAAAGGCAGACTGGGACTTGTTCTGTGGAAAGGTTTTTGCTTTGTTAAAACTTGGTGACTTTGATAAACTATTCACAGATTAAAGGTCTCCTGAGCATATGTGCATTTTTAATATGGCCCTAAGGGATAGGTATGAAGTTTTAATATTGTCTGAAAGAAATATATTTTTATAATTTCAGTCATCCCCTCTTACGCAGTTCCATCACTTGATGCTGTACAGTCTGTTAAATTCTAAACTGACCAGTCAGTTCCAAAAATTCTGGCTTTTTAAAACAATGTCTTTGCACAAATAGCATTTTGTTAGATTAATGGGGAAACCAGGACTCCATTGGTGTGGTTTTCCAAACAAAACAACTCATTTAGTAATTCTTTCAGTTTATTTGTTCTTGCTACTGAAATACCAGAAGATAATTTACTAACCGTTGCAGATCCTATTGACCTATTGATTCTGTAAGTCTTACAGAAACTTAAAAAATCTTCTAGTTCTTAGAAATATTAGATTTATATTTCTTGTTGGTTTAAAAAGAGAAGTAAGAATGTTAGCTGCATTAGGATATTGGGGCTGCTTGCTAGAATTCATTTTTGGGTAATAAAAGTGCTAGATTGAGTTGCTATGTAAGAGGCAATGGAAGTGCTGATTCTACTTGCATTTTATAGGGGAAAGACACAGCAGATGTTCAAGAGGATGTTGGGAAACAGCCAGTGCATTAACATAGCATCCAGCTTCTTCTTTTGCCTTGCCATGTGAAAATAAATGTGGCAACAAGTGCAGTTATTTTTGCTATTTAACACCAATCTCCTAGAGTAAGTTTGTTTGTGACTTTTTATAATTTATCATGACTAGTCAGGAATCATTAGATGAGAAATGTCATTTGGATAATGTTATTTGGGTTTTACTTAGACCAAACCTGAACATGATAGAAGACGTCCAGTAGAGCTGTTATGTGCACATAAACCACCATTAGGCAAACATAAATATGAAAAGTAATCAAATATTAGAGCACTTCCTGAAGAATCAGGAGAAATATCTAAAATACTTGGACATCTTACTCCTTTTTTAATGAATAAAAAAGGACATATTCAGAAGATATGCTGTAAAATCAAGATCAAACCTCCCCATGCAGACATTGGGTGCAGTGTGCAGTAAATAGGTAGTAAAAGTTGAAACTAATCAGATTGAAGTGCTGCTCTCCATTACAATGAAATTAGTCTCTTTTTTTCTTTTTCTATTTTTCCCCTTTCTCTAAGGCGATTTCTGAATCAAACAGAAGTGGCTGCTCTGAGAAATTCAGAAAGCAGGAATGAAGAAATAGAATATGATAGCTGTGCTGACATCAAAGTGCACAAAGTCCTTGGAAAAACTGTCTTGCCCAAGTCCCTCTTGAGCTGCTGGCACCAGCTGTGTGGGATGCAAGCTGAAAATCTCTGCTGGGAGGTAACTACTCAATGCTGACTGAACTTTGTTTGTTTCTTTATTTCACTCTTAATTCTATCATTTTTAATCTGAACTGCAATATATTGAATCATGGAATGAGAAGCATTGCAAGGGTCCCTAAAAGATTCTGAGTGTGACAGGGTTTTTTAATACATCAGTGCTGTGCTGGACATTTACGGTATGAATTTTAGAAATACGCATCATTTGAGTGCATGTGGGAAAAGAAACAATTAAAATTGAAAAGGAGAATAAATTTTGGGCCCTAGCTACAAAGTTTCTATCTCTGGAGTCAATATCAAGAGTTTTTGTCCTCTGCACAAGGCTGTGCTGAAGTAGTTCTGTACAGATGTGCAGTGTGAATGTGGAACATAACCAGGCTTGTCAGAATTCAGTCTCTGGACTGCTCTTAGTTTCATGGTTTAGTTTTGTGTAGTCCTGAAAGCAGCAGGGAATTGGGACTGGTGATCCTTGTAGGACCCTTCCAGTTTGAGGTGTTCTGTGGTAATTTATAATACTTTTTTTTGTGATAATTTATAATACTTTTTTTGTATGTGTGGCAATGCTGCTTTTCCTGGGGCTTTGATATGAAATACCTGGGCAACACTGTCATAACAAAAATTTTGAGCTCTTGAGGATGTTTTGTTTTGGTTTTCCTCTAAAATAGTTAATTAAGCTGTGAGATTTACTTTTGCAGGATGCATAAGGAACAAAATTAGGAGTTCAGAAAGTAAATTTGATAGAGTTATGGAGAAAAAAACCCAGGGTGAGGTTCAAGAGGATTCCAAACAGCAGATTTACAGGAGCAAGTTATTCTAGACAAGAAAGCCTACCTTGGTTTTTATAATTTATTTTTTTTCCCTCAAAAATGCTCTTGGTCTCTGTTGGAGAGCATCTGATGGAAATATGTATTATAACTCTGTGCTGAGGCATTTACCTGCCCCCAGCTGGACTGCCTGGCTGGGTCTACATATCCTTTTCTCACACCTTAATCTTTTTAACCCTTACTGGATTTGGATGTAGAAGGTATAAAGAGAAAAGGATGGTGTGAGGAAGGAAATAATGGTCTTGTGCCACGCCTCCCAAGGCTGTGCTGTCCAGATGAAGGCATGGATCTGGCAGGCTCCAGACATCCTGCATCCTGCCATCTGCCACAACTGGTCGAGCTAGAACAGTTTGTCCATTGCTCTGTCTTGTTTTGAAACACACTGACGTGTTTACGGGGTAATTTGCATAGAGTGACATCCGTGTGCAAAACCTGGTAACTTTGAGCCAGATGCTTCTCAAAATTATTTACATATCTGCTGAATAATTTTGGCAGGAGAAATTCTGTGCAACCCACTTGTAAATAACTCATGACAGTATTTCTCATTGCAAATTTGAACTACCTGGATTAGAAGGAAATAAAATCATGTGCTGCTCCTCCTTGATAGGATGAGGCATAACTCTTCACAACAGCAAATAAGAGATGCTGTTGCTTTTTTTGCCACCATTTTAAGACTGTTCCTTGAGAATGTGTGCAGCATCGCTGTCTTGTTGGTGGTGAATTCATGATTCCACATCCCTGACTTCAAAAATGCAGTGATACTAAAGTTAATAATTCATCTTGGGAAAGAACACTGCAATAGCTATGGAAACGCTTTTTGCAATGTACTGCCTCTGTAATGTTATTATCACTCTAAATACCTACATTATTTCTGAGTAAATATAATTAGAAGTATGTAATGGAGTCCTGCTCCATTAAAAAAACCTGCTGTTTTTTTTCCTCTATTCTACATTGAAAGTTTCTCTCTCTTTTTACCCCTCACTATTTTCTCTTGCATGTGCAAGGAAGATTTGGCAAATATATGCCTTTGAGGCTGACTTGCACAGGAATCCTCGGTGTCTTTAGAGTCCAACAATGACCTGCTGGACCATCAAAAACCATCAAAACATGGCTGCAGGTGAGCAATGCTTTATAATGTGACTAGGAATAATTTAGTAATTCATATTTTCTGTACATATTTTTACTTGGCTTGTGCACAGCCCACTTTTGGTACTGAAACTTGTGAGGTCACTGGGCCCACTGTCTCTGAAATATGAGTTTGTTGTGGTGGGGTGGAATGTTTTAATGGTCAGCAAATACTAAATGTTGTTAAACCACATTCTGCACTGCTTCTGTCCTAAGGCAGCAGAACTTCCTCTGAGGTATAAACATTGCAGAAAGTACCATTGCATTTCAACCTCTTTGATTCAGTGTAAGAACATAAAATCTCTGTTACCTGTATTAACACAGGCAGGGATTTCAACAGGGGGATGAGGGAATAATGCACAGAGCATCTTGTTCCAGTCCTTGCAGCTCAAGGCTTATGAAGGCATCTGTTAAATGCTGGATGGAGATATGAATGCTTTGGAAATGCTCTTTTTTTGTTTGTTTTCCAGACACCATCATCCTAAATTTCCTGGAGACATGTTCTGTTTGTCCTGATAGCAGAATTTCAAAGAATGATTGACTGATTCTGTTATTAAAGACTATGCCCAAGAGGAAAAAGCTGCTCAGTCTTTTGTCTGTCAGATTTTCTTCATTGCCTTCTATGTGTTTTTGTTAATGTAGCTGCTCATATTAATTGCAAATTGTAGCTTTATTTCAAACAATGCATTCTTGAAGGTTTAGCAACGATGTGTGTTTGTAATGTAGTACAAATGTAGGATCCTAATGTATGTCCTAGTTTTTTCCTGCTGTTCAGCTGTGACCTGGGCTGTGTTAATCAGAGTGAAGCTGGCACCTTTCCCACCCTTCCCTCTGCTCAGGGCTTGCAAGGTGTGGAGTGCAGTGTCCAGTTTGGGGCTGAGGAGGGGGATTCAGCCAGGGGAGTGCAGAAGTCAGTCCCTGTGCCAAGGCTGGGAGAGTTTGGGTTCCTCAGAGAAGAGAAGGCTCTGGGGATACCTTCTTGTGGCCTTTCAGCACCTAAGGGGAGTCTGAAAGGGGGGCACAGATATTTTAGGATGGCATGTTGTGATGGAACAAGGGGTGATGGTTTCAAGCTGAAAGAGGTCAATTCAGATTGGATATAAAGAAGAAATTTTTGTGCAATGAGGGTGGTGAAACACAGGAACAAGGAGATGGGGCTCTGAGCAACCTGGTCTAGTTGAAGACATCCTTGCTCTTTGAAGGGATGTTGGACTTGCCAACACAAACCACGATAAGTGATGGGTTTGGGACTCTGTCTTTCTACAAACTGGCCTGAAATATTTTAGCTCGAAAACTTAAACGCAACCCAAAACCCTGCTAACAAGGATAGTTGGGATTTGTTGCCTTTCTTTCTTGGGTGGCATGGAGCAGGATAGCTGATGGATCTTTCCAGCTGAAAATTACCCTGAACTTGGGGCATCTTGGAGTGCTTTGGGACACAGGAGAGCTGTCAGAATTGTGCTAAGTGTGCACTTCAGTCTGTTAAACTCAGTGCCTAGGGGACTTTAATTAGCTGAGCTGGGTCAGACAAGGCCTCGTGGCTGGTCCAAAGCATTTGGAAGAAATGACAAACCCATTGCAAATCTTTCTTGTGGTTTTGGTTTCTCATTTGTTTTTTTTTTACCATTCTCTTCCATTTACCTGATTAATTTGGGTCACTGCTTTGAAAGCAGATTTGTTTTATTAGAGTGAATTAATAATACACTTGCTTGTTGCTATGTTTAAAGCAGTCTGTAGAAATGGAAGAGTCATTTGGTTCTAAACCTGGATAGCTTAAAAATAGGTGTGTGTGACTGATTCTGTTGTAGCAATATAGTGTCAAAACGTGTTGAAGAAAGGACAAATAATGTAAAGTGCTGACTGCATCTTAGAAAACTCTTTTGGTGAAACCCTGGTGTCTTTTTCAGTGCAAGCTTAGTTTAGCTTAATGTTCTGTGCTCTGAAAGGCAAAGATGCTCAAGATGACTAACTTACTGAATAGCAGGTCCTGCTGTGCTGGATCTGCCAGGGAAGAGTCAAACATGGCAAAACCCTTCACCAGCACTCTTGCAAAAGAAGTTTTGTGAATTAGATGTACAGTCAGCTTCCAAAATCTCCCAGAAAGAATATCCACAACATAAATAAGCTCACTAAATAGCTAACAGCTACTGCTGGAAGATAGGCTTTGGGAGAGGGTACATTGATCAAAGTTTCATGAAGCAAAATAAGTTTATAAAGAGGAATTTTGAAATATTCCAATTCTTTCGAATCTTCATTAAAGTGTTTGGTAGCTGCTTTGAAAATTCTGTGGCTAGTAAAGGAGACATAGCCATTAAACTCCAAACAAAGCTGTGTAATTTCACTTCCTGTTTCTATAAATAGCAAACCTACAATGTAACTGAAAGAGTCCATGCTTGAATGCTTCACAAAATGTTAGTAAATGCACCTTGAGTTGTACTTTTTCAAGAATGCTGTATATACTCTTAATTATGCAGATGGAGTAGTAGTGTTTTATAAGCCAATATACGTCTGCTGATTAGTTACTAAAATAAACCTCAACAGTTTGGGGGGAAACACTGTCTAATAATGAGCCGTAGCTTTTTGAACATAAATATTAATTTCTTGCTGTTGTGGTTTTGGGTTTTTTAACTCAAGACTTTGTCTACTACATGCACAATATCTATAGAGGCTCAAAGGAAATTCAAGAGCCTGTGGAAAACTACTCAGTTAATGAAAGGTAAATGAGAACAATGTTTTGGAAAATAGACTATGTTTGGTAGGGGGAGAACTGTCCTGGGAGAGACTGGATATAAGTTTATTTTAAAATTTTCTGTGCATCCCATCTGCTTAAGCACAAAAAAATTTCCTTTGCTTAGCTTTGAAAAACATTTCTTTAGCTTCCCCAGCTCCTGCTCTTAATAGGCAGCAGTGTACATTATCAGAGATGGCACTGTTACATTAATATCCTGTGGCAGTGTGTGGATTTAAAAGATGGAGTACATTGTTAACTGCTTAGAAGTTTCTCTCAAAGGACTGATTTTGCTTCCAGTTATTGTACCAGTTGTAAGGAAGTTAGGTGAAAGTTAAGAACTAGCAAGGAGAGTAAATTTTCTACCTACACTCCAGCAGCTTTCATGCTTTTTTTATTATTTATACCCCATGAATATTCTAATGGAAGTAAAGCCTGCTTAGGAGCATCTGGGTGGGAAAGCGAGATGTTAGAGAAAACATTATTTTATATTCTATCTCAGGATTGTAACTATTCAAAGGACAATGTTTCCACCTAGAATAGATTTCAACAAAAATTTAAAACTAAGCCAAATAATAAGTAGAAGTTAACACAGAGGTAATAATCAGATGGCAAATAAATCCTGACAGCTTCTTTTTTTTTTTTGTAAAAAAGAGAACATAAAGGAGAAGAACATAAAGAGAACATAAAGGAAAATGTGATCAGGGTGTCTGGTCTAACATTTTTCAACAGCACCGATGACACAGTTTCCATCAGGAGTGTTTGTGTACTGAGGAAATGCTGCACAGAAATAAACCCTGGGGAAGAGCAGGTATTTGTGCTGGGTGTGCTGCTGTGAGGGCAGCGGGGCTGTGTTGGTGTTTAACCCGGGACAGGCACAGCTGATCTCCTCAGCCCCTTCTCCCTTGCTGGCTCAGCCTGTGCTGTGCGATGCTCGCTCCTCCCGGGAGGTGAGCTGCTGGGAATGTCACCCAAGGTGAGCAGAGGTGACATTCTGAGCCGAAGGGGAGCCCGGGGGAGGCTGAGCCCGTGCTGCCATGGGGTGCAGCCGGGGCATTTCAAACCAGGGTGCTCGAGAGTTCTGGAAGTGCTGAGTGATGCTGTCTGTGTGAGCAGAATGTCAGCTGCTCTCCCCGTCCCGCCTTTGCGAGGGCTGCTGTGACTAATGCCGCGCCAAACAAACCCTTCTTTTGAAAATCTTACGCCTTTAAACTCATGTTTCAGACTTGTGCACATCACTGTTTCCAGTCCTGCAAGAGATATGGTTGGAATGAAAATGCTGCTCCAGGGTCCTGATTGACAAACTTCTGTTTGCTTTAAAGTAAGGGATTTGATCAGATAAAGCCCAAAGGTCCCTTTCAAGCTTAAAATCACTCTGACTTTTGCTGTTGGTTGGAAGAGCTGGAAGAAATGCTGGCTGTAATAATCTGTAGCATTTCAGGGACTTCTTATATGCTTTCTGAGGGCCATTTAACATCTATCAGTAAGCACAAATTACTTACCAGGGCCTTTTATCCACTAATGCAAAACATTTCTTTGTGAATTCTAAAGCCAGTTCAAAATAAACTCCAACCAGTTCTGCCATGGATCATCATCTCAGATCATTAGCTTGCTTAATTATGGGCTTCACACAGAACTCTTCAGCTCTCTCTAATGCTTTTGTACTACCTGTGAGCATCCAGAAGTTACCCATGAATGATTGTTCATCCAGCAGCCAGGCAGATTTGGAAAATGGCTTTTTGAAAATGCTCATGTCCTTTGTTTAGGGATAGGAAGAGGCATATGGCATTCTGCTTTATTCTGCACGGCACTGTTTTAATTTCTGTGTCAGATGAGTCCAGGAGGGCTGTCAGGAGCAGCTGTGCTGTGCCAGGCAGTCCCTTCTTGAGCTGCCAGTAACAGCAGCGAGGAGGAGAAATAACCAACAGAGAGGAGAACAGGTAATCCTCTGCTAGGCTCTCACTTGGCTGTTGCAAAGCATGCTGAAACTTAAATATCTTTAAGAGACACTGTGAAAACAGTTAATGCCATAAAATACTTTAGATGAAGTGAAAGAAGTTCTGCACATTTGAAATCTCCTGGCACCCCCAAGGGTAGAAAGCACTCCTTTCAGTATTTATGAACATACAAAGACCATGCTTATAGGGTGCTGTTAAGTTATGCTTCTCTCTGTGGGAGGTTGATAGTGAAAAGTAGGAAAAAATATTCTAAGCTGCACCGTGGTTCTATACTGGATAAGTAGTTTAGTGCTGTAGGCAAGGAAGAATACAGGTAAAATAATTTGGGTTTTAATGGTTAGTTGTTTCATTTCACTTCTGCCAAGGAAAACCATTTGGGTATAAGCTTTGGGAAGCAGCTCCTATCTCAGAGAAAAAGAGGTCTAATTGTTATCTGACATTGTTCCAAAAAGAAGAAGGAAATTCTTCTTTTAGCCCTGGTGAAATGCTGATTGTTAGGCTCCCCCTGAGTGGCATGTGGGGTGTGCAACTTTTCCTAAAGGTTGTTCAGATGCATGATGAAAATAGAATGTATGTGCAGTGATTCTAGAGAAAGACAGAAAGTATTTGTGAATTAAGTTTATTGCTACATAATGACTTCTTGCTGGTTGTGAAATCCCTGTGCAATAGATTATAAACAACAGCTGAATGTGCCTCTTCCTCAGCAGGATAGATTTAGGAGGTGGTTTAGAGGTGAAAAGGACCATAAGTGTGCTTACTTCATGGAGCTGGGTCTGTGGGAGCCCTGTGTACTCATATTTCTCTGTGTCACAGCTACTTGCCCTGTTCTTAGAGGCAGTGATTCCTCCTCCTCTACCTCAGCCAGATCCTTCCCTGGGTGCACTGCCTGCCTTAAATCCCAGATAAAGTGGATTTCTGTATCCCTACCCTTCATTCTTCCAGTTTCATATTTGCTCTAGAAGAAAGATGGTGGCAGATCTTTTATTTTCCTTTTTGTGTGTAATTTTTACATGCTGCAGCTGCAATGCTACAAGCAGCCAGTTATATTCACCACAATGTTCTATTTGGAGCTATTCCTCCAGGAGGGAGCTCTGCCACGAGCTGTGCTGCTTGCACAGCTGGGACACCTCCTCTCAGTGCTGGAGCTTGCAGTCACCTGGCAGGGAGCAGCTGGCAGTGGAACAGTTAACACCTGGAGGGATTCATAACCAGAAACTGCTGCCGAAATTCTGTGCATGGACATTAGGTGGTATTGTAGAAGATTTAACTTTGAGGTTCTATTTACTCCTTCTCTCTTTCATCTGATGTTGTTGACCTTGCAGCACCTTGTGGAATTTCTTCCTCTGGTCACTTGGTTTTAGCCTAGAGAAGCTTCAGCCTTTGCAGTAGCTACAGAGAATATTCCTACAGCTCTCAGGGAATCTTTATTACATTCTCAGGAGATGGTGCAGTGATTAGGCAGCTTTACAGGGAGCTTTTCCAGTCCTTTCAGCTCTGTTGTATCTGATCACTGGGTCAGGAGTGTGCCCTGTGTGTTTAGAGGATGCAATAATGTATGCAGTAAATAGAATATTTTGAGAGAATTGAAAAATCCAGCGGGCAGCAGTAACAATGAAACCCCAACTGAAGGTTAAAAGCCTCTTCAAAACATGATACTTTGAGGAGTTTGAATGCAAAGAGAAAGAAAAGTAACACGATCTTCCTCCTATTCACCATGAAACTTCAAGGAGGCTTTTTATATAAATAACCATTTCCCTTGGTTTAGCTGCAAAACAGGTGGTAACACAGAGGTCCACGTGAGAAAAGATGTTTTAGCTGCAAGCATGCCAAGATTGTTTGCACAGGGGGGAAATTGTGTCAAGATATTACAAGGTAATTATTCTTAATCCTAATAAACTTATGGATGGAACTTCGAGGGTTGTAGCTGCCCACCTGGAAGTAATTGTAGAAAAATAGCTGCAGCATGTAGAATGTGTTTTTCTCCACATTTTGCAGATTCATTGTCCAACCTAACAGTTTGCCAGACAGTTAATCAACCCAAAAATCAATGTGTGCTCTTCATCAATATTAGTAAACAGATGTAACTTTTTTGTTAGTGTTAGAGACTCGACCCCTTGTGAGTACTGTGGGTAATTATGCATGGATCAAAAATTGTCTTCTAAGATGAATTTTTTTCATCTATCTGAAAGAATATTCGGTAGAAACTTTTCTCTCAATTCACAGGATGTTTAAAAGCACACTGCAGCCTCAGAGACAAAAACAGAATCATGGTATGGATCCTGGGGATGGAAATTACTGCAAAAATCCTGAAATAAGGCTTTATTTTTTCTAGGTAAGATGTTAATCCCATATCCTAAAATACTCCTCATTATGTTAGATTAGCATTACACGTTTTCCTTTTCTGAAACACTCAATACTAAAACATTTATTTAAAGCAAATAGTAACCACATACTATAAAATCTGTGCATTTTCTCATTTAATAATTAATATTTGTATGACCAGCAGTGTGATGTCAGTAGTATTTAACAGTGACAACCTCATGGTGTTAACATAATGTGCTGTGGATGCTTTGCCTTATTCCATTGTGGTATAACCTGAAAGGTCTGGGTCAGTCTTTGAAAGGTGAAGAAGCTAAGGATGATGTTTATAGGAAGTATTAGCAACTGTTTGTCTTCACAAGTTGATTAGAGAAAGCAGTTTTAATGGGGCTTTTACTTTAAGGCTGTTTAATTTTGTGAAGAAGTAGATGTGTGTGTGAGCATCATTAAAATTCACTCTCAGTGACTTTTGGGGTAGACTGAATGATGTTTCAGGCTGTGGAGCTCTAAGTGGAGTCGAATCTCTCTGAGGAATTCCCTTTTTTTCAGTGTGATGTACCAGACTCCATGGTGTAAAACAAGGCCTAAAATTATATTTGTAAGGCTTTCTTTCCTTTGCAGGCTCCTTGGCAAGCTCTGGCTTTGGGGCACTCTGGGAGAGCCTTGTTCTCCCCAGCATATTTGGGTGGTAGTGGCAGGATGAACATTTCACTTTATTTTTTGGTTTCCTGGTTTTATAAAACCTAAAAATAGTCCCTAATTTTTGGCAACAGTTCACAGTGTCCAAGATGGACCTGCTTTGCTCTGTTTGAAGTTGAAAATAGCCAAATGGTATTTTGGGTCCTGTAGCAGGTGATATCTTGGTACCCCTAGTTTACTGTGACATTTTAAAAGATTTTACAGTGAACAGCCAGATGAGAAACTGAAAGGATTGGATTCTTAGTCATTATGTGCCATGAAATAAGAGAAAAAAGCTAACTGACAAGTGCAGTTGTGTTTAGACTTTAAGTGGGGATATTTCAAAGCAGATCTCTGCTCAGCTATGCGTTTAACTGTGATTTTTATTTTGTTTTCTTTCAACACTTCAGCCTTTCATATAGAGAGATGTATGTCACAACACAGTGATTAACAGCTGAGTTGTGGAAGCTGTGGCAAGGATTAAGAGTGATTTTTCTTCTCAGTGCTGAGAAATAACATCTCTTCAGAATGGCAGCACTGCTTTGATTGATATTGAAGGTATTTTCTGAAAATATTCATTGACATCCATAAATTTATAATTTAATATGTACCTTAAGTCATCAAAAGAGGTTCTCTTTGTACTTTGGTTATAGCCATAACTCACTGTAATCTCAAATATATGCTCTCTTTAAAGATACTTCTGAGGCTGGTTATTGAATTTTGGCTTTATTGTAGCTGGGAACACATTTCACATGGCTGTACACTGCAATTCCGTTCTCAGGTTATTTATAACATTCCTCATGCCCATTTGACTGGCAGGCTTTCACAAGTCCATACAGCCTGGCTTTTGAGGATGGCAGACAACCATTCTTTCTTGGAGTTCTTCTTTATTCTTCCAGCCTCCTGTGATTCTCCTGTGTCCTGTGAGAGGCTAAGGAGTCACCTCTCATCATTCAGCTGCTTAGATTTTCAAGTCCTCACATCCCCCAAAAGAATGTCAAATGTAACAGCAGAGCATTGTTGTGGTGCTGTGAAATTTTTGGTTCTGTAAGAGGGAAGAGCCTTGAAACAGGGTGTTTTTTGATGTCAAAAATTGTAATCTCTCTCTTCTTCAGACACTGATGATCTTCAGGGGATCTCTGTTTCAGGTCTGCAGCCTCTCAGGAGTCATTTTAGAGAGAGAAGAATGATAGAAAAGTGATGGCATAGATGATAAAAGGGTCAGGCTGCATCACAGAAAGCAAAAAGAAATTCGACTAGAGAGAAAATCAGAAGATTTAGGGATGAAGAGATAAATTCCATGATAAAAGAGATAATGTAGGCATCTGGGGGAACAGTAAATACAGAGATGTGGTATTAGTATGAAAATGAAGAGAATATAAAGCAGAAGTCAAATTAAATTCAACTGAGGATGTTTAACGAAATCACCTGAAAACTGGGAAAAGAAAACTAAAGAAAGGTGGTACTGTTAGGCATCAAAATGAGCTGTAGGGACCAGCTTAAAATAATGGAATTAATTTAAAAAATCCTGTGATGTGAATAAAACTTTGAAAAATGAATTTCTTGCAGATTAGTCTGCATGTTCTCTGGAACTAATGGTCTTGATGCCTTGAGAGGCTGCCTGGAACAGAGGCTGGACAGAGTTAAAGGAATAAAGTAGGGATTTATTAAAAGGCCTTCAAAGGATTCACCTTGGGCAGTGCAAGAGCCTGGCCATGGCTACACCCAAGATGGACCCCAGGTCACAAGTTTTCACACTTTTATAAGTTTTGATCCATTTCCATACTGGGGTTAATTGTCCAATTCCAGCTGCAGGTCCTGCAGTCCCATCCTCCCAGATTCTCTCCTCAATTCTCTGCTGTTTGCACCTTCTGGGCCTGAAGCTGCAATGATGTCCTTGGTTCTGGGGCTGGAAAAGGATTGTTTTGTGTGACTGAGCTGGGAGGAGAACTTGCTGACACTTTATATGAAGTTCAGAGTCACACACCAATGCAGTGCACAATCTGGAAAATATGAAAGCTGAAACTAAAGGCATCAGCCTCATTTCTTAGACTTTTCTGTGAGCTCTGCTTGATGCTCTCCTCTTTACCATTCACTCCAGCAAGGATGACCTCTGTTGTTCCACATTGCATATGTTCTTGTGAGTTCTCTTGTAGCTGCAGCTTTTCCCCTTGTCAGTTTGTTCCTTTTGGCTTCTAAATATAGCTTTTATTCCTTTGAACATGCATTATTGGCCTCACACACTGCCAATAGCAAGAAATAGATTGGTACATAAAGAAACCATGGAGGATTACAAAACCACTAATGTTTTCTCAGGTTAATTGTGTGAGAGAGGGTGAGCAAAATACAGTGTCTAGGCTTAAAAGAATGCTGCTAGGAAGACATTTTTTAATTTGTATTCCAAACAACCCTGCAGTAAATGTTCCTGGCTTCAGATATATTGGACTTTCATTTTTCCTGTATTAAGCCATTGACTCGCTGCTGCTGCACAAATAGTTTTGTTATTGAATAAAAAAAGAAGGAAATTATATTTCTTTGAGTTTAATCAATTAATAAGAAACTTTAACCATTTAAATATATTTGCACTCTGTCATATGTAGTCTTTTTATAGATGACCCCCAAGTTTTTTTTAATTTACTAAATATTGGTTAGCATCTAGAACTGCTGCTGGCACGGGCAAAGCTCTTAAGTGTTTGAAGCTAATGCCTCAGACTTCCTCTATTTCTGTGCTAGGCTACTTAAGAACAAAAACTAGTTTTTGTGGAGAACTTTGCCCCTGGGTGCAATTTGTGGTACAGGAATATTTGCTTAATTTGGGGCTGAATATGCCTTATCCCAAACCTGTGCATGCAGAGCTGCCATGGTGAGTGCTCCTGGGCAATCAGAAGTCAGCAGAAGTTTGTGAACATTATTAATAACTTGAATATTGGTACTGAAAGCTCTAGGAGGAAGATTTGCATTAACTCCTGAAGTTGTGTTCATACAATTTTAGTCTCTATTGCAGTATAAGACATTATATGGGAATGTTATAAAAAGTGTGATTCTTACAATGTTAGAAAAACTGTGATTCTTCCAGGCCTCATTAAGCTCACAGCTAGAGCTGTTTACTCTGAAGTCTGTTCCTTACTGGTTGTAATGGAAAAAACACTTTGAAAATCTCAAATCCCTTTTCCAAAGACATTTTGGCTTAGGACAGTATTTTCTGGGGGAAAAAAATGACCATGCTGGATGTGACTTTGCTGCCTTCTTTGAGTTCTGGCTGCAGTGTGCAGCAGAGGAGGTTTGATAGCAGGTGTTACATCATGTTTAGGCTCAGATTTCTGGATCCTGAGAGGCCAATGGGAACTGGGATTCTCCTCTAGTAAGCCTCCATGAACTAGCCTGTGCTGCAATTAAAGCAAATTTAAAGAGCTGCTTTATCAGTTCTGATGTTTCTTGCCTGCATTTTCCCATGTTATGTTTGTGCTGGTATCATGTGCACATATGAGAACACACATTTCTTCCTCTGACTTTTGAGGGCAGACTGGAGGGATTTTTGTCTGTGACAGAATTTGCTCACTCTACTCAAAGATAAATTTGAAGAAAAATTAGTCTTTCAGTTTATTCTTTAAAAAAAAGTAAAGAAATGATTTGGTGAAGAGTACATCCAGCTTTTTAAGAGATCCACTGTAGTTTTGTTTCCAGTGATGCTTTGGGGTAGGTCCCTGGATGCCTGATTCCACTAAACATTTATTTTCTTCCTTGTGATGAAATTACATCAAATGTCGGCGCTGCTCTCCTGTTCAAATTTTAGCTTGGGCTGTTTCCAAAAGTGCAGGGGTGAACCTTCCTATGAAATAGAATTGAAACACATCCAGTGCTCATGGATGGGGTGGATAAGGAGCTTTGGAGGCAAAAGTCCTCTGGTTGTCCAGAAAGCACCTGGTAGATGCAGTCTGAGTTCTTGGTGGTCCATATACAATTCTGAACATATACAGTTTAACAAAACTGAGAGTTTATTTGGGTCACCTCTGCACTCTGCAGCTTTGAAAGGGAATTGTTGATGTTTCACATTTAATTGGGGACAGAAATCTGCAGTCTGAGAGCTGAACTGGAGCCATGAGTGCTGCTCAGGTAGGCAGCCAGAAGGCTTTTGGATAGCTGCTTCCAGGAAATACCTGGAATTAATAATGAAGGCTGTGTTTCAATTGCTGGCTGAGTGGTAAAATGTGATGTTGCCTAAGGCCTCATCTGGTGATGAAAGTTTTTAGGGTCAGAAAGTTTAAAAACACAATTTCTTTCTTAATAGGTACAATTTATGTGTGACAACTAAACCCATGTTTTTATTCTTGGAGAGCCAAGTTCATTCTGCAGCCTTCCCTGCCATCAGTGGGACTGCAAAGTGGGAACTCTCTCCCTGAACGTGTTATGGAGTTTCTAAACACTTCCAGTTCCTGGGGATTTTCACACCTGCATTGCATTTAAGGAAAAATTGCAGATGGATAAGTCATGCAGTTTCAATGCATAAATCCCATTTCCTTAAAACATCTGGGTAAGAAACAAATTTGACTGTGCCTGAAGAGCTAAAAGTTAAATGGGAAAAAGGTTTTCTTTTGTAACTGTTTAATAGAAAGCACCAGCTGAGCCTGATTCATTTAAATGGCAGTAGCAATTACTGTCACTGAAACAAACCCTGTTGCTCAGGTAGAGCCTCATTTGTTTAAAACTGTCCAAAGGATTTTGCTTTAATCAGAAATAAAAAAGTAGCCAGTATGCTAATCAACGTGTTGTGATGGCAGAAGCAGGGGAATGTGCCAAAGAACATTTTGGAAGGACTCTGCTGGTCTGTACTGAGGTATTGGGTTTTAATTCAAGTAATATCACCTTACTTATTGCTCTTTATATATTTGGTGATAATGGTCATTGGGGGATTTCTTTTGGGCAGTTTAGGAATTCTTTTAGGAATATCAACAAAGCTTATTCGGTGAATTTTTATTTTAAATTCATTTAAGAATTGTTCCTAAGACAATTTCCCCTTTAAGAATGGCATCCAAAATAGAGCATTAAAGTAGAACACGGTTGTTCCAATTCCTGTACTCATAGACTATAATGAAATTAGCTAAATTATCTCTTTTCTAAAAAGAATGCCTGGAAATTTCTGATGGAGGTGCTGTATGGTTTTGTGATCCTTAAAATGCTGGGTTATAGAAGGCTATTGTAATTCTCCATGTGACTTTCCTTTTCTGTAGTGTTAACAGGCAGAATAATTCTTTTGATGAAAGGCCATTAGTGTAGAAGAAACCTGCCTCTTAACAAGATCCCAGCATCTGACACGGGAGACAAAACTGTCTGAGGACGACATTTTTCTGTTGAGACACCTGTGGAAGTTGAGTTAATTTTGACAACTGGAGACAGGAATGCAGAGCTCCTGGGAAAATGATTTCAGCACCACAGACAGCGCTGCTTTTACCTCCACCCTCGAGCTGGGCCTGCCGAGCAGAATCAAAAGAGTCTGTTTGGGTTTTTTTCCTAGACGACAAGGATGCTCTGCTATCAGACTGCTGAATCTTTGACAGATCTTTTCTGTTGAAAGAATTAAAAAAAAAAAAAAAAAAGTGAAAAAAGTAAACCTTTTAACCTGCCCTTCTGTTCTGAAATAGCAGCAGTCTCAGTAACTCCATTGCTCAGTCTGCCAGTNAAAAAAAAAAGGGTTTTTTTTTGGTATTTCAAAGCAAAGACCACTCTAAATGTAGAATATTTGAATGTTTTCTGAATATGAGAGCTGCTGACTGCTTCTCTCTCATAAACGATGCATTTTTAATTTGGGCTTTTTAAAAATCTCCCCAGTTTTGCCCAGATGCTCTCAGAATCTCCCTAAAATGTTAAGAGCTTTGTATGCTTGTCTCTTCTCCTTCTGTGGTGACATTTTTGGCCCGAGCTTTTAAAGAATACTCTTTTGAAGGACTAAGCCTTGGTGTCTTGCCAAGATTTTTTTAATTAAAACTCTCTTTATCAGATATCTGTATTTTCTTTGAAAAAAAAAATAATATGGCAGAACAATGATTTCAGTACTATATTGGTGGAGTATGCTTTAAATGTATGATTAGTTTGTAGGCACTTGAAATTTAATTTTACAGTTTTCTCCTACCCCATGAGTTCCCTGCTGTGGCTTAATTGTTACATTAGTGAAGTGAAAATCTGAAATAATCTCAGAGACATCTGGTTCCCTCAGTTTTATTAACTTGAAGCAGATATATTGCAGCCTACCTATGCCTCAAATACATGCAATATTCAAGAATATTATTTATGTCTAATAAAAATTGTTCAATCTTTTGTTCGTAAACTCTTTTGTTTTCTTAATGTTTGGGTAAAAAGCCTTTAATCCTTGTTTCTGTTTTGAGCTGTGAAAATAACCTGATATTAAAATCCCATGGAGCTGGAGAACTAAAGAGGGAGAAGGTAAAGGCCCAGGAGAAATCTTTATTTTTGATCTTTCTGTAAGATAGAAAGAAAAGAGGAGCCTCTTTGGTGCCTTCTGGCAGAAGTAGCTGGACTCCAGCAGAGCCACTTTGAATGTGGAAAAAAAAAGTATTGCAAGGATATTTGATTGTTGAGTGCAACATGAATAGGCTTTTCTATTAGAATTGGGTATTCTGTCAGGATTTTAAGGTTCTCTGGAGGACTGGTGCTTTCACAAGTGGTCCAGGCTGGGGATGTTTGAACCCTGTGATGGTTTATCCCCTCCTGGAATGAGGCATCACCTCACACCACAGTCCCAAGCCTGGGGACAGGTCAGGTGGCCAAAACCACGGCCTGGCTGTAAGGGTGAGCTGCCAAAATTAAGGCAGAATGTGGCAGCTGCTTTCTTTGCCAGTCCTTGCTGACTGGAGTTTTGGCCTCACAAGTGGGTTTTTTTGGGAATTTTTCCCTGCAGACCCATCAATAAATGTAAAACAGATTGTCAAGAAGCCCTGCACTGAACCAGTTGCATTCTCTTAAGCTGGCATAAGCATAACTCTTATTTTCTTCATCCTTAGGACTCTTTTGCAAAACCCATTTAATCTCACCCTCCTGTACCTGAATTTTGTCTTCAATGCCACTTCATGCTGATACTTTCTATAAATAAATAAAATACTTGCATATGTGACTGAATATCCAATGGAAACCATTATGGTGAGCAAGAGACATCATTTTTTATTCATCTTTTCAGCATAGCATAGGCCCACATCATCATATAAAAATGCTTTGGCTTTCTGAGTTATTATTAATTGAATAATCGTGGCATTCTACTGCTGGAAGTATTGGAATTGTTAAAAAGAAACACATACTGAAAGGAGCATCACATTTTTATATATATACGTATTTTTAACACCAATTTTTTTCCTAAGTGCATTGCAAAGCTCTTCAGAGTAATAAAGCATTTTAAAGTTGTTCAGCATTAGGTAAGCTACATTCATTACTTGAAATGAACAAATAATACTGAATGGCAGCACAGAGTTGTATTTAGTCTATAAAAGGCTGTGTTAATGGGGACTGCTTTTAGCCCTCATGATGAAAACAAGCCTGTTTACTTGAGGTGTGAATCAAAAAACAGGCAAAAGGTGTTCTGAATTAAAACAGACTCAACAGCATTTGATTTATTGGGGGAACAGAACTTTTGCTCAGGAAAAAATTCAAAACAAGAAAGTAGACTCATCACCAAGGCAAGTGGGTGAATAGATCAAAGATCACTCTTTTGCTCTAATTTAGGGAGCGATACCAGAGTCCTTATTTCTGTAGTGCATTTTGCTGTACATGATCTAATCTTTGCTTTTTTGGTATTTTCACTTGTATTTATTGCAGAGTCCTAGAAAACCATAGAGCACAAGCTCTCTGCAGGAGCCATTTGGCTCCACCACAGCATCTGCTTGTGCTTCCTTTATATTCTTTTAATGTTTTTTTGAGAGCTCCCTAAGAAAATTTAGGAAGTGAAATTTCTTTGAGCACTGTAGAAGTCCTTTTGAGTTTAGGATATTTAAAATTCTTTCTGTATTGCTGGCATTATTTCAGAAAGTACCTCTGAAACAAACTAAGAAAAGGGAAATGAATGTGACTGCAAGTAGGGAGCTTTTGATGACTACTCAAGTGTCCAGGTCCCAGCTTTGTCCTGGGAGGATCCCACAGATCCCCAGTCATGTCTGCCAGGACACTGAGGCATCTGCAGTGGGAGGAAGGGTGGTTGGTAGCATTTGTGCTTGGAAAAATAATGTGAATCTCTTGATAGTAGGAAAAATGTGCCAAAAAATGGTGTTGTGAAACTCATGAGAGGATGGAGGGAAAGGCACTGTTGTGCACAGACTCAGCATAATTTAATGTTTTGGAAATCTGGAGCACCTGCTATAATAATTTGCTGAAGTTTGACAGAATAAGCTTAGGCAGGAAGTGTTACTGGCATTGCTGATACTTGTGTCCACTAACTCAGACCTTTAAATCACAGCAAAATAAATAAAATATAAAATACAATAGCATAAGAGTAGCAAAGCACAGTTCTGCCTACTCAGCTACTTGTTGCTGTACTAAAGCAGATGGAGAGGACAATATATTGAATTACTTTGTGTGCAGAGACCCTGATGTATTTTGCCCCATTTTTTCCTTTGTTTTGTTCTGATTGTGCTACCTCACAAATGCCATTTCAGTATCTACCAAATGTTGCATTTGGCTGGGAGAATTTACTCCAATTCTAATCCAATTACTGCTCAAGCACTGGATGTATCATGAGAGACTTTCTAGCACATAAAATCAAAATCAGTGAGAGCTTGAAGTTTTCTTCCATCTTTTCCTTTATTTGTAATGATTGCTTAAGGAAGGCTCATTTGAAATTAATGAGAAAATAGCTCTGTTCAAAGCAGCAGGATGAGTTTGGGATAGCTTCTGGTTTAGGAACAGTTAAATCAGCACAAAGTGTGGATAAGGATGTCTAAAATTCATAGGTATGGTGGTGGGAAAATGTATTCTTTAGACCTGTCCTGTAGCACAGTGTATTTTTAGAGTTTTAAAGAAATACAGAGCAATATTTTTAATAATGATCTGCTTCTATGAAAGTGATGATAAAGCCTCTGTTTTGAAACAAATGGAAGATTGCTTAATATTTATTAACATGGGGCTTAATTTTATTATGTTCCCTGCTGATTAAATTGTTACATGAACTGTAGTTCAGAGTGTGATTTGTTTCTAACAGGCATCAAACTGCTCTTTACTCTGTTTTATCTTCTTTTTCCCTGTAGAACTGGTAGGTTGAGATGTTGGCAGTGTCGTATTTGGTGGACTACAACTCATTAGCAGTCCTTTGAGATAAATCTTCAGGAGCTGTTGTGGCTTGGTGGTTGAAAAAATAAAGGATTAAGATTTGTTTCCAAATCTTCCAAAGGCAGGCAGAAATTGGCACTAACAGGTTCACAATTCTTGGTGTCATGTCTTGAAAAAACTCACCCAAATTATGCTAATTCTGCCCTGGGGTGGTTAATCTGGGATTATCCCTATAATCACAGGCCACTTGAGCATTGAAATGAGATTTCTGTGCTGTATTTGTTTTTTTTCTGCAGTGTTCAGCCCTTTGGAAATAAAGACAGGTGAGGAGATGAAGCAGCTGGAATGTGGGAATGTGGGAGAGAGCCCCAAGGGTGAGGGGAACAATTTCAGCAAGGTTAAAGAACTGCCTGGAGGAGTGGAAGTCTACACAGGAGGGACAGGCTTACCTGAATTCAAAAAAGTGATTAGAATGCTGACATTTAACTTAAGAGGATGTGGAATTGTTTTTAAACGAAAGCAAATATCTTGTAGGCAGAATGGGGACTATCCAAGGATGCTGAAACAGAAAAACAGAGTTAACCTACTTATCAAAATGTTTTGAAAAGCAAACCCCAGTAATAAAGTGTCATTGAGAGCAAAATAAGGGGGCTGTAAGAAGCAGGAAAATACCCTGCCAAGAGGTGAGCCTGTGTTCCAAGGGGAAGATGCAATGGCTGGTGGACTCCAGCAGGTTAAATGTAAAAGAAAAAGAGGGAAGGGAGAAAGAAGGTGAATAATAAATCACTTTTTTTCAAATACAGCAGGATTAAGAATCTAGAGAGTAAAGCTGATAGATGATCAAGGCGTAGAAGGAATACTCAGAGAAAATAAACCCACGATAAAAACTTAATCTTCATCTTAACGTTGGGTGAAGAACACAGAAGTAATCAGGCAGTGGAAACCTTTCCAATAAGATGACATAAATTCTGAAAGCTGACACAGCTTGCAAGAGCACATCAAAGAAATTAATGGGTGAGGAACTCTCTTAGGGCTACACACAAAGATGTTCTCCGCCTCAGCATTTGCCTGAGTGCCACGTCACAGGAAGCTGGGAGAACACAAACCCAGTGATGTTACACTTCCTGAAAATCTCTCCTTCTCCTTCTCCTTCTCCTTCTCCTTCTCCTTCTCCTTCTCCTTCTCCTTCTCCTTCTCCTTCTCCTTCTCCTTCTCCTTCTCCTTCTCCTTCTCCTTCTCCTTCTCCTTCTCCTTCTCCTTCTCCTTCTCCTTCTCCTTCTCCTTCTCCTTCTCCTTCTCCTTCTCCTTCTCCTTCTCCTTCTCCTTCTCCTTCTCCTTCTCCTTCTCCTTCTCCTTCTCCTTCTCCTTCTCCTTCTCCTTCTCCTTCTCCTTCTCCTTCTCCTTCTCCTTCTCCTTCTCCTTCTCCTTCTCCTTCTCCTTCTCCTTCTCCTTCTCCTTCTCCTTCTCCTTCTCCTTCTCCTTCTCCTTCTCCTTCTCCTTCTCCTTCTCCTTCTCCTTCTCCTTCTCCTTCTCCTTCTCCTTCTCCTTCTCCTTCTCCTTCTCCTTCTCCTTCTCCTTCTCCTTCTCCTTCTCCTTCTCCTTCTCCTTCTCCTTCTCCTTCTCCTTCTCCTTCTCCTTCTCCTTCTCCTTCTCCTTCTCCTTCTCCTTCTCCTTCTCCTTCTCCTTCTCCTTCTCCTTCTCCTTCTCCTTCTCCTTCTCCTTCTCCTTCTCCTTCTCCTTCTCCTTCTCCTTCTCCTTCTCCTTCTCCTTCTCCTTCTCCTTCTCCTTCTCCTTCTCCTTCTCTTCTCCTTCGCTTCTCCTTTGCTTCTCCTTCTCTTCTCTTCCTGCTGTGGTACTGCCAGGTGCTCTGGGATGCAGTGGGAGGGCAGTAGCCACACTGAAAGGTGTGGAAAGCATTTTGGGAAAGGGGGATTGCTTTTAGGCTGCCTGCCAGCCCCCAGGGAAGTGTTCAGTTCTCAGCCAAAGAAACCTGAACGACCCCAGGTACAGACTGGGTTGGGTACATGATTCTGTCCTGTGCTTGTTGGCGGCCAAGGTGCAGCATTTACCTGTCCCAGGTACAGCTCCTCCTCATCAGGGAGGGAGGGAGGAGCTGCCAAGGGCTGGATCACACACTGACAAGGCATGTGGAGAAGCTGAGCTGACTCTGCCATCACCTCTGCTGCAAACTGGGTTATGGCAGTGTGGTGTGTGGCCTAATGGAGCTAGAAAAAGGGACATTAGTCTCATTTACTGAAAAATTAGTGGAAAACTGTGGTGTAGAACTTGAGATTCTGCTTTGCTAACAGTATTTATTATTTATTCTAAGACTACTTAGTCAATTAGACTGCAGAGAAATTCACTTACTTCACTTATTTCAGGACAGATTACAGATCAACTGTCTGACATTTCCTAGAGTTTACCTACGTGTTAATCATTTTGGGCTGCAGTGGAAGAAGTTGCAAAGACTGAGCAAGCAGCTTTTCTTCATGACTAAAGCAATACTGTGTATTTCCAAATAAATGTTGTTCTACCCAACACTAGGATCATTCTGCTTGGGAATTTGACATGCAGATAATCTCCACTAAAATCTGATACCTATTCCCCTGATCTTTATCACTTACTGCATTTACCTATTAAATATTTTGTGTCTTAGATGAGAAGATTTGTGGAAGTCAGGGACCAGAGTATGTCAGAGATGTTGGACCTACTTCTGCTTTTTACAAACTGTTCAGCAAAATATTTAATTTTCCTATTTATATCTTAGTAATGTGAGTACAGAAGTGGAAGAGGATGTTGAACTCTTGCTATCACCTTCTGCTCTCAGTTCTCTGAGAAGTGTTGTACAACGTTCAGGGCAAAACCTACAGGCCAGAAGTTCAGATTTGTGATGTTTCACAAAGGGTTGAATAGGAATTAAGTAAGCATATTCAGACACTTTTTAAAAGCAAATGGTTTTCATCTGGTGCACTCATTTGCATATTTCAGCTAGTTTAGGGTTTATTATGGATGTACTTAAATTATTGTCTTGATCCAGTATTGATGGAAATCTTTTCTAGACAGAAAATAAAAGAAGAAAGTTGGTGCTATTGGTAGTTTTCCAATTTCAGCTTGCAGAAAGTGACTGAAATCACCAGCAAATCCTTCTGACCCCAGACCATTCATCTGGTGTGGATATTACAGAATTTTTTCTATGACAGTTAGTTAGAACACATGATACATTTTCACTGATTGTTAATTTTGAAGCAAGGAGTTTATGAAATTGAACTGTTTGGCTTCTTGGGAATGAGGCATTTGTAGCTGATCATTTGCCACATGCTACAAAGTATTTTGTAAATTTTGAAAGTGGAAATCAAAAAGGTTTAAGGTAATGTTTGATATTTGCTGAATAAGATGTACCTTCTCACTAGCTTTTGGACATCAACATTGTGATTCTTCTCCAACTTTGTGCCCATCAAATTTAATTTATTTCAGTGGCACTGCATCAGTTTTATGTCAGTGTAACTGCTTACAAGTTAAAAAACACGTTTGCAAAGATATTCTCAGTTGCTTTTTATAATCACCTTACAGTTGGGAGATAGCAGCATTTGAAATGCTAAAATTTAAACAATTTGCTATTAAGCAGGCCCTTTTTGAGATTTGTTATGTGTCTATAGTACCAGAGTTTGAAGGCTGGGAATTGTGAATGAAACTCTGCTGCTGGGCTTTTTCCTGGTGTTTTCCTTGATTATTGTAGGAAAGGGACGAAAAGAGGAAAATGTACAGTTTTAATCTGTTAATTTGACAGTTACCCTCTGGTATTTGAACTGCACTTACAAGCAACTGTCTGGGAATACTTTTGATTTGAATGCTTTTAGATATATATAGATATATATATATATATATACACTGAAGACTAAAGATGACATTTTAATACCTATTCAACATGTTCAGGGTATCTCACCCTAATGATAGACTGGAAATTCTTAATTCACATTGACTTCAGTGCTTAATCCAATATGAATGCTGTGCATCACCTGCTAATGTAAGGAAATAATATTCTCTGTGTCACCAACAGTGCATAGAAATGCAGGAGGACCTAAGGCAAAAGCTCTCAGCTATTTAGAGAACTGTGCAGACCAGGGAATTTTCTGCACTGTTCTGATCATGCTGACCAGGCAGCTCACAGATCTCTCTTGCTTTGTTCAGGTTAATACTGTGGGTTTACTGATGCACATCTGCAGCTCAATAAGTGCCTTTGCACCAGTCAATTCTTACCTATTCTCCTCCTGCTAATTCCTTTCTGAAATCCATGTCCCATATTGTCTTCTACACCTCAGTAACTGCAAAGTGAGGAGAAATAATTGGCTTGAGTAAAACTACTTTTTCAACTCCTTTGTTAGTTGCTGTCCTAGTGATCATTGTCTGCTTTCAATGCAGCATCAAATAGATTAATAGAAATGATTGCCAGTGGTGGCTCAGCCTGGCCTGGCTCAGCACAGAAATGGGCCTGGGGCATTCATAAAACCAGTTCTGGTTAATGCAGCCATAAAAATTGCTCTTACTGCTGCTCAGCCATGAATTTCTGCAGGTTTTTCCATTGCTGTACTGAGTCTCCAAAGATGAGAATGGGACAGAGGCTGGTTTCCTTCTGCCCTGGCTCTGGGTGATTTCCAGTTGGGGTCAGAGGGGCACCTATTGATTGCCAACATGAGTGGGTGCTAAATCCATTGGGACACTTGGGCACAATGAAGAGTCGTAAAATTAAACCTTCACCTGACTAAGTGAGTACGAGCAGTGATAAGTGCTCAAGCAGAGGTCATGAGTGACAGAACTATTCACCTAAGCTAGCCACTGGTATAAATTATGCATTTTCCAATTAATATTTAATAAATGTCACTATTAAATATGGAATTCAAAACCACAACTGAGAAAACAGTACCATCATCATCTTTGGGCCCATTTGGAAGGAGTACATTATGAATGTTTGTTATGGAGTGAAGTTTTAAAAAAATAAATTTTTCAGAAGCCATACCAAATTTATGTAGGTCTAAATACCTTGGGAAGCAGGGCTCTTGTCCAGAGTAACCCATCATTCTGAAGTTCCCTCCTTAGAAGTGAGACGATTGATAATTGTATACAGATAACAAAATAAAAAGAATAGAGGATTATTTAATCTGTTTGGATTTGAAGCTGGCTGGATTTCAGTGTTTGCCTCTTTTCCTCCAGCTCCTCCTTCCACACCCCTGCAGGGTCCTTGCCAAGGTGTGCCCATCTGCCTTCTCCTTGGACCACTCTGTTTTCTCTCCACCTGAAACTCTCCTGGTCTCCTCCCATCCCTTGGAAACTCATCCCACACACTCCCAGTCCCTCCTCTGCCCTCTCTGGAGACGTTTCTGGGAAGGTTCTGTACCTGCTGCAGGAATATCCTGGTTGTGGGGAAAGCAGGGAGAAGGTGGTGCCAACAAATCCCCTGGAAACTCCAAACCCCTCAGCTCCAAGTTCCTCTCTGAGGGAGCAGACAGAACCTGATGGAGTGAAGGTGTCTTGCTCCACATAACCTGATTATGATTCAATTTTATGAATAAAAGTGAAAAAGTGAGTGTGCAGCTCTAATAAATGCAATGGCATCTGATGCTTTATTTATTTTTGTTTGGGTTTGGCTCTGGAAGGAGGGTGATTTTAAACATTTTGGACTGCCACAGAAGTACCATCTGTAGCCTTCTCTAGGTTTTCTAATATTTTCCAGGTCACTGACCACTTTTGGTGGGGGAGGTCTAAGCTCAAGAAACTGCACAGAATTCATCTTACCCTTAACACAGGACTAATGAGAAAGGGAGGAGCTGTACCAGTGACAAATGCCAAATGCCCAATAAAAAGTTTGATTTGACAAGGGTTTTGTCAGAGGCTCACATAAAGTTCAGGTCAGAGAAGAAGGTTATTTTTTTTTCAACAGAAAGCAGGAGTAAGTGTAAGAATTTAAATTCTGTATAATTCCAATTAATCTTTTGCTGAAGTAGATCCTGAAAAAGTGGAGAGAAGACATGCAGTTACTTCTTTGTAACTGTATCAGTATGAGGCTTCTTAATGAGCAACCTGAGGGAGGTCTTGCCTGTTGATGAATAGTTTATACTTTTAAAATATGTTATGCATTTGACTTCTTACTCCATGAGGAGTTTGACAGATGGCTGAACTTGCATCAGGGGAATATGCTGATATTAAATTTGTCTAGAGATGCTACAATGACTAGGGATTTCTTTAAAGCTCCCTGTATCCCAAATTTAAAACGGAACAAAACTAAACAACCTTCTGTTGAGATGTTTGCATTTGGGTCACAAGATGTTCTTCATAAACTCACAAGTGGTTTTCATTGCACAAACCAATCTTTAGGTCAGGAGAAGCACCACCAAGTGGGCTCTTATTACAGTTTTCAGGAAGAAGAGAGTTATAAGCAAGGGGAATTTTCTCCTTTACTTTTCAAGAACCAGCTCCTGAGTGGGATGCTGGCCCTTTGCCCAGTGGCTACAGTCTCAGTGCAGCTTGTTGCCCTGCCTTATCCCTCCTCTGTTTGTGACCTGGTGGCTCTGTCTGAAGAGAGCAGGATGGTGGTGGCCAGAAGGCACCTGCAGTTCATGCAGGTGTGACAGCAGAGTGCAAGGCTTGGAGGGCTGAAATCAGGGATCCATTCCTCAGAGTCTACAACCACGTGTGAGTTACTCTTGGGAGGTGTCTGCTGTGAAACTGCTGCTCAGATTGTTCCTTTGGGCTTTTTAGCCAGGGCTTTACTTCTGGATAACGTTTGAAAGCCTAAATGGAGGAGGAAATGTCCAGCTTTACCCCTGGGAAATGTTACATGGATGTGTACATATGGATTTTTTAGGTTTTACTTTGTGAGGAACACAGTTTCAGAAGCTGAAGAAACCAATTTTCTCGTGCTGAGCTTTGTTATGGAGTTACATAAACCATCCATCATGCAAATTCCAAATACATTAAGCTAAGTGTTTTAGGCTAATTGACAATGTTCCATTAATTTCCACTGCTGAATAGGATCTGGAACATTTCTAATGTAGTTATTTTTCCTTCCAATTCATGCATCACAACAGCCCTCTTAGTGCTGGTTTTGGTCCATTCTCTTCCAATTTTAAGAAAGATATGAGATACAGAAGTAATTTATCAGTTTTTTAGCTACCTGCCTGTACTGGGGAATTGAGTTTTGTCTGCTTGCAGCAGGATCTAAAATTATTTCTTTCATTACCCTACATTGGTCTGTTGTCTTGAGATAATCATAGTAACAAAGATTTCCTACCAGATATATAAGGATAGAGAAAATTGCCTGTAAGTCAAACTTATTATGTTGTCTGTAAAGAGGGAAAGAGAGAATAGAGTCCTAACCAGCTGTTCTTAGTTTTGTAGTTTTGAAATTTTGCTGTACCTGAAAATCACCACCAGAGGAAAAGTTGCCGTGCTGAGGGGAAAATTATGGAGGAATGGCCTTGACGTTTAGAAGGTAGGTCCCAAACCTTGTAAGTGATAATTGAGAATGTAACTTCTTAGGAGTGATGAATAGCCATCAAGGAGATCATTGATTTTTATTTGTTTTAATTTTGTACTAGCATTTTTTGATGCTGATTTGATGAAGACCATGAATTAGAAATATGTGCTGGCTATAGGTATCCTTTTCTTCTTTGTAAAAGTCCAAAGAGCTGCCAGAATATTTGAAAATTTTTGCATTGGTGCAATACCAACTCTTTGGAAAAGAAAAGTTGATTAAGATCAGATACCATTCAAATCAGTTGGAGAGCCTCCAAAGCAATTTAGACATGTGATAGTATTGCTGAGAAAGTTAAAATTAATAGCAGTTTGTTAATAGAGGCCATGTTCAAGCATTAGAGTGCAATGCTCTGGCAGATCCCCATCAAGATGAAGAAATGGGAAAAACGAAACCACACTTTCAAACATTTTATTTTGCTAAAGCTGCTCATTTTGTTTTGCTTCTCTTTGAGATGCTAATGAAGGGCACAAAATAAGCAGCAGATCCTCATTTTCCTTTCCCTAACCCTGTTGAATCGTGCCTTAACATACAATGGCCACATTGAAATGGGCTGAAATCAGTTACAGAATAATATATTACCCTCAGTAAGAATGGAGTTAAGCTGCAGCTTTATTAGCAGCAGCAACAGCAGTGTGGAGTTCATTTTGGTGCATGTAATGGATTTCTCTGAAACCTCTGCTGTGCTGGGCTGATTGGGCCAAAGTCTGGAGCTGTAATCTCAGTCAACTTTATCACTCAGTAATAAGAGTGAACAAATTCTCTGTTTGAATGGTGTACAAATGTCTGAAGGTACCTAGATTCATCTCTCCAGAAGAGAATAAATCCTTTCTGGGTGATGCCCTGCCATGTTTCTCAAGGTTAGAAGGGTTTTCTTGGATAGTGCTTTCCCTTTGCAGCACAGGAAAGGTGAAAAACCTAAGAAAAGGCTGTCAAGACCAAATTTTGTAACACATTTTTCATGCTAACATTACCTGGTAAAGGAAGGTACTTACAGGCTGCTGTGAAAGTTTATTTGCATTCTTTAGCAATGCTTTACAAAGAAATTCTCCTTAAATGCTTTTATGCTTTCAAGATGGTATGGATTCTGTGAAACTTCAGGTAAACAAACTGAAAAGGATATTTTGCAGCTTCTCTTGTATGAAGGAGGGTATGGGATAAGATAAAGCAAACATGATTGGCAGAGCTTTTGTACTCTTTCTCTTCAAAACCCTTAGAAAAAAAATAGAAGCTGAGAGACTGAGTCATATTCAGTAGACCAGAAAGAAAATTTAATCTCCTTTGTGCTCAAGTGCATGGATCAGTTCCAATGGGCACTTGAGCAGGTTTGTGGGCTGGGGCAGAGCCAGACCTGCCCATCACTGGCAGCAGGAGAATATCCTTGTTCCCAGAGTTCTGCAGCCCTTGGGAGTTCAGCTATCCCTCTCTGCTGCAAGGGATTTTTCCCCCAGAAAACCAGGACAAAACTTGTAACTTTCTGTTCAGATATTCAGGTAATGCTTCCAGGAATGGTGAATTCCAGATCCAAATGACCAGAGGTTGCACTTAAAGCCAGCAGCCACCACTGGCTTAATCTCTTCATGTGAATACTGGTGAGCTCTAATTAGCTTCATAAGTACCAATTTTGTGTACAAAAATAATATAGCACTGGGGGTGGGGGAACAAGATTAATCTCTGTGTAGCATAATAAACACAAATATACACATACTAGTGTGTGTGTGTAACATAATACAGATGTAATAGAAACAAAAGTAAAACTTGTCTTCCACAGCTTGGCTGGCAAGAGCCCCCACCCGAGGGTGTGCACATCAAATACTCCCACAACACTTTATGATTTTTCTAGGCCCATCAACACTGCCCAAAGTTCTAGATAATTAATTTTTTTTTTTTTTTTTTGCTTCTAAATAAATACATTATTTTCATGCAGGCATGTATGTATAAAAGTATTTTAAGCAGGTGTTACGGGCTGAAAGCAGGTGACAAGACCTCAAACCTATGGGACAGTAATCTCCCTTCTGGAAAATAGTTCAAAAGCTTCTCAACACATTTGGAATCTGGCATGTTGTCCTATTTCTGTGCTAGACACTTCAGTTCCCATAACCCTTTGGCAAAGTGAGTATGCTCTGTGTTATAATATGAACATGAAACACCATTCCCTTTCTGTTTTATTCTGTGTATAGAGGAAAAGGCTTTCTTAAAAATTCCACCCTGATCTCTAGCCTAATTCACTCTCCTGAATGTGTTTCAGAACATTTATGTGTACATTATTCAGGAGGCTATATCCTCTGGCCTTGGGTTCTGAAGATAAATCCTTAAATTTCAGATATTGCTTCCTCCTCCCCTCAGTGGAGCCTGGTGTGTCTACAAACCAGCCCAAATCCACCGTGCTTGCTGGTGAGAGGCTCTGTCCTCCTTTGCATTCCTGGAGACCTGTGGTGGTTTAGTTGCACCACTTAATTACTGACTTGTTTTCTTTTTTTTTTTGTTGTTGTTTTTACTTAGAGTCAGGATTAGAAACATGAAGGAGACAAATTTGTTGTTTATTAAATCTTATCTAAAGTACAGAGAGTTTTGCAACACTTCTAGCTACCAGCTAAAAGCCTGCAAAATGGAGGCGAATTTAGTTAGTTACAAGGTCTTTTAAAGTTAAACAATCCAATAAAGAGCTAACACTTATATTATTTATACTTTTGATCCAATGACTAAACACTTGTGACTCGCAGTGCAGTATTAATTATTTAACTAAAAATTACTACTTGAAACTTAATGAAGAAGAAGGAAGGAGAAGGATCAAGAAAAGGAAGATGGGACGACACCCAAGAACTTACATCATGTTCCGTGCTTACTACTATATTTGAAAAACTCCATATTCCAAACCCTTCACCATGTGACACCACACACCTTTATTTAACTACACACCTGTGATTTTAATTCTAGCACTCAAATTTGGAAGCCTTCTCTAAGGCTTTAAGTTAAAAGCAGTGTTATCTTGGGGGTCAGTGTCAGAAAGCATAGAAAGTTCAAAACTCCCAGGGTTCAGGGTTCAGGATTCCAACAGAGACTGGCTGTCTTCTGGCCTTCAGCAGTGAGGAAACCCTTGTTGTAGGGAAACAGCCACCCCAAATCCCAAACCAGCTGGGCTGCTCCCAGGGAAAGGAGGTGAAGCTCTGCTGGAGCCTGTCATATTCACACCAGCCAAGATGGAACAGAGCAAACTGCCTGCTACCCAATCCGGCCCTTAAGCTCAGCATAAAGCCTCCAGGAGCAGGGCACAAGCTGTGCCTTGTGCCAAGGGGACAGGGAGGACTCGGTGATGTTAAGAGCTGGCCAGAGAGTGGTGGTGAGCAGTGCTGTAGCCAGCTGGGGATCAGTCACCAGTGGTGTCCCTCAGGGCTCTGTGCTGGGGCCAGTCCTGTTCAATATTTTTATTGATGACAGGGATGAGGGCATTGAGGCTTTCATTAGTAAATTTGTGGGTGACACTAAGCTGGGAGTGTGTGTCAATCTGCTGGAAGGTAGGAGGGCTCTGCAGAGAGACCTGGAACGGTTGGATGGATGGGCACAGTCCAACAGGATGATGTTTAATAAGTCCAAGTGCCAAGTCCTGCATTTCGGCCACAATAACCCCCTGCAGTGTTATAGGCTGGGGGCAGTGTGGCTGGACAGTGCCCAGGCACAAAGGGACCTGGGGACACTGGTCAACAGCCACTGAACATGAGCCAGCAGTGTGCCCTGCTGGCCAAGAAGGCCAATGGCCCCTGGCCTGTACCAGGAATAGTGTGGCCAGCAGGAGCAGGGAGGTCATTGTTCCCCTGTACTCTGCACTGGTGAGGCCACACCTTGAGTGCTGTGTCCAGTTCTGTCCCCTCAGTTTAGGAAGGACATTGAGATGCTCGAGTGCATCCAGAGGAGGCAACGGGGCTGGTGAGGGGTTTGGAACACAAACCCTGTGAGGAACGGCTGAGGGAGCTGGGCTTGTTCAGCCTGGAGAAAAGGAGACTCAGGGGTGACCTTGTCACTCTCTACAACTCTCTGAAAGGTGGCTGTGTCAGGTGGGGTTGGTCTCCTTCTCCAGGCAGCACTGACAGAACCAGAGGACACAGTCTTAAGCTGTGCCAAGGGAAATATAGGTTGAATATAAGGAAAAAGTTTTTCATGGAAAGAGTGATAAAGTACTGGAATTGTCTGCCTGGGGAGGTGGTGCAGTCACCATCCCTGGATGTGTTTTAAAAAAGATTGGATGTGGCACTCGGTGCCATGGTTATGTTGAGGTGTTACGGGATGGGTTGGATTCCATGATCTTGGTGGTCTCTTCCAACCCAGTGGTTCTGTGAATTCTGTGATTCTGTGAAATCTGTGTTTCTGTGAATTCTGTGAATTCTGTGAATGTAAGGGGATTGCAGGAACCAACATGTTTTCCTCAAGCATCAGATCAGGCCATCACCCACCCACACTCATGTCCAAAGCAGTGTTGTGTGCAATCCCCCTGCTCCTCCCATGGGATGGGATTGTTCCCTGCTGCCTGTCCAGCTGCCAGCTGCCTTTAGCAGCGTTTTGCAGTTTTTGAGAAAAGCTTGAGACTTCCCGTCAGTACAAAGGGGAGTGAGTAAAACCATTCATGACTTTGAAAGCACAGTGTTAAAAACTGGAGCTGAATATTCATGATGAGGATGTTACTATCATCCAGGCTTTTAGGGGACTGCCTGAATGGGTGAAATGAATTCTTTTTCCATTTAACTCCATGGCCAAATTTACTTGCTTTAGTGGGAATAGGATTAAAGTCTTTGATAACAGAATTTCCTGAGGAAGGAAAGTATAGCGTGGTCATGGACAAATCTAATAATTTTTCTGCTCTAATCATCTTATGCCTCAAAGAGGAACTTATACCCCAGAGGGGCTAATATTTACATAATTGTAATTTATTGGGTAAAGATTTTCCTAACGCCTGGAAACATCAAAGTGTTTGTCTTTGTCAAGTTCCAGAACAATTCTGAAGTTCACATGGATACCAAAGGTAAAGGAAAATATTCATTTTAGACCAATTAGAGAGAAATGGCTTGCAGTATTTGAAATCATATAGGCTGTTTGAGTATTTTTAATGGAATGCAATTAGCATTTTGTGATGAGCAGTTATCACTGCTGTCTCTGGGTATAATGTACATGGCTGAGGGGGTGGTTTGCTGGAGAATCTGATTAAAATATTTGGTGATGTATTTGAGCAGGGTATGTGTGCTAACTTTATAGACGAGGCAGTGCTTGTGTAAAAAAAGAGCTTTCCCTAGCATTAAAGTTCTCTCCAAAGAACAGCATTGGATATTGTAATTTCAGTAATTCTACTAGAGTATATCTGTTTAGGTGAAATACTGCTTGTTTATCTGTTACCTCAGGCTGCAATAACTCTAGCTGTGCTGCTTTTTAGTATTAAATAGTGGTTGTGTTTATTTGGTACTTTCACACACAAATATAATCCAAGTAACTTAATCTGGTGATGCAGCTCAGTTTGTTGCATAATAATTTTGAGATGTCTCAAAGACACGAATTACTCAAGTTTAATTGATTAAAGATCTGGGAAGCACTTTGCTGTTCCTGCAGGCAGGAAAAAAGCAGAAATGGGAGCCCAGGCTTAGGAAACGGTGCAAGATAGGTACCCAAATTCAACCACAGCCGTTGGCATTCAGGTTTTGTCACAGCTCACAAGGTTTCAGAGTTTTTCAAGACTGTTGAGAACATCAGAAGGAGCTGGTGTTTTGTTGTGAGGAGAGGAAGAAGGGCTGCTGGGAAATAAATGTCTTTTATTGGATTGGAGGTGCAGGTGAGGAAGGGCAGCAGATGCAGGGGACACAAAGAGCTGGGGAGCAGCTCCAGGAGCAGCCAGGAGCAGCTTCCCAAACACGCTCAGCCCGAAGTGGTTTTCCTCCTGTGAATCCCTGGGAGGTGATCTCAGCTGTCCTCCAGCTTCCAGAGGAAGGCTAAGGATTTGTAATGAAAGGCTTACACTTTTACCATTTCCATTTGAATGAGAGAGTTGAGTGCAAGCCCATTTTTCTATGGATTTCATATACAATATAACAATTGCCTAGGAGGCTTGAACTTCTTGTGGCACAAAAGCAGGTAGGAAAAACCCACATAAGATGCAGGGCTTTGTTCAACTGCTGGAATTTGAAATAAGTTTGTTTCAACATATTCTTATGTGTCGACACCTATTGAGCATTTCAGTTCAGTCAGAAAAACTCATAGAAAAGGAAATTTTTGGCTTGTACATTCAGCCCTGATGGGGGTGGCTTTTAAATTTGCTTTATACTGGCTTTTGCCCCAGGGGCTTCACTGTGGAGTTTCTTCTTTTCTAGCTAAGGAGCAGAAGAGCAGAAACATTGCTATTGACTGGTTTATACTCCAACCAGGCCAAGGCCCTGCCCATTCAAATACTGAAGGAAGAGCTTTAGATAAAAGAGGTGCTACACAATCTCAGAATCTGAAATAACAGGGGAAAAAAATCTATTTTCTCTTGTTTTGAGGCAGAAAAGGCTGGCCTTAGTTTAATAAATTATAAATTGCAAACCCAAACTTTCTGTTGATAAGGTACTCTTCCTAAAAGGCTTTTCCTAAGTTTAAGCATCCATTTAAGATGATAAAAAAAGTTATTAATGGATAAATAATGGCTAATCATCTACTGTACTCCGAGAGTTACAAAACAGAAGTAAAAAGCTCTACATTTTCCTCTCAGGCAAGGGTTTTGTAACTTTTGTTGGGTTTTTTTCTTTGTTTGCTTGAGCTGTGAATTTCTTTTTTGTTGTTTTTTCTGTAACTCAATTAAGTTGTTGGGGTTTTTTTAAATCTCACTACTTTAATCATGGGCAATTCAAAACAGATAAAAATAAAATAGGAGAAAAGGGAATGCAAAAATCAGTAGTAAAGCTGTTGGAAGCAGCAAAGTAATGGTTCTCCTTTTGCTTTGCCACCTCCCCATAAAAAGGATTAGCATTTTCTAATGAGCACCTTGGAAGGAAGAGCAGGACTCAAGGACTCCTGGACCTTGGGACTGCACCAGATCCCATCCCTGGGGAGATGTGGGGGTTTCCAGAACAGGAATTTGACAAGGGTTTACAGTCTGCCCAAGGGTTTACAGCTCAAAAGGTTCAAGCTGCTCCTGGATCCCATAGATCTGTTGGGATTTACTACAGAAAATTAATTAACACTCGTGACAAGTACTGCAGGGGCATTTTTCTTCAGCTTTTAAAAGTAGCTGGATGATCAGGATGATTTCTCAAACAGTGCATTTTCTCTCTGGTCTTGTTTATTAATAGAAATAATACAGTGGAGAGAAATTCACTCCCTCAAACATTGTGATAACACGTTTGCTTTGTTTTGTTATTAATCATCTCCATGAAATTTTTGCTTTAGTTCTTAGTAGTGGCACCAGTAATTGCTGTATCCAGTTTTATTTTCTCAGAAGTTCGCATTTAGGGACGAGTTTTCAGTGGTTTTCAAGGATTTTGTTGATTGGAACTCCTCAATTACCTCATACATGTAATATAGAACTTGAGCTTTCCTGTTGCAGTTTATTCTAGTGGAAGATTTAAAAAGAAATGTCTAGCAGAAATATCCCTACAAGGCTTTGTTTTAGGCCTTGATCAATCACATACTCTAATCCATATGTCTCTTTCTATGAACTAGGCAGGGTTTTAAATGGCCTCTTCCTATGTGGCTGTTTTGTCAGATATTTATTTTCACACCTGCCACTAGATTTTACTGCAAGAGGAGGTTCAGGAGAATAGTATTTGGGTTTCATGATAAAATTTTGGGGTAAGATTTTTATCTTTTAACATAAATAGCACAGGTGTTCAGGTGGTGCAGCACTGAGGAATGCCTTGCTTTGATTTGTACTAGAAATGTCTCTGGGAGGTTTACATGCTATTGATAAATGTTTTGGTTGGACATAGTAGCATTTTCTTAGTCCTAACAAATCCTCAAATTTGTGATGCTTGAAGCCTGGCCTTGCCCCTGTGCTCCCAGCCAGCCCTGACCCCCGTGTCACTTTGGTCCTGCCACATGAGATATTGACTTCTAAATTATTGTCTTCCCTGGCAGAACCCTGATGTGACATTTCTGCAAAGTTTTGTGTTCCCTCTGTATGCCTGAATTGTATTCAGGGAAAACTCATAGTGGCTAGAATAAAGGAAGGAGTCCTTGGAAAAACTCCTGGGATTTTCTCGCTTCTCCACTACCCTCTGGGCAGCAGTGGCAAAATGTCCTTTGGACTGGCTCTTGGTGATGCCATTGCCTGTATGTGAGGAGAATGCAGGGAAAAGGGCATCAAAAGTATTCAGGATTCACTATTTACTCATTATTGACAGAATTACTGTTTGGGGGTTTGCTTTGGTTTTGCCTTCCAGCATTTATTTAAGTGATACATTAATTATTACTTATGTCTATGCATTTTGACTTTTTTCACTTTTGGAAATCTCTAATTAGCAAACATGCTTTTTTTTTCTGACTAAATGTCAAAGTGCAGCCCTTTTGCCTTCCAAACCCTGTGTTATTTCCTCTCCTCTGCCCACTGTCTGTACTTTCTGTGTGTCCCTTCTGGGAGGGTGTTTTGGCAGGCCCCCAGTGGGATGCACAGCTGCCATGGATACCAGCAGCACAAGCTGAGGAGGAAATTATCAGATACTGGAAGCAGCAGCAATAATGGGTGAATGTCCAATCTTGTACGAGTGTGAATTGTCGTCCTGCAGCTTAGGTAAACTGTGTTTATCAGAAATTAATTTTCTGCTTCCTCCAGGAGCGAATTTGTAGTTATGTACCTTTGAATAACCTTGGGTTTTATTTGTAGGAAGCACAGGTTGTTTATTTTTTTCGTGTAATGACTCCCTTTATTATTAGATTGCTTCAGAAATTGCAAACCCAGTGGTAGTTGCCGAGGTTTAAGCCTGTAAATCAGCAGGAAGAGCTAGTTGGTGAATTGGGGACTGAAGTGATGATCCAGAAGAGCTGTGGTGTGTTTGCCTGCTCTGATGCTGACAAGTGGATGAGTGGGGAGTTGGAGACACAGCCAAAGTGGGCCATAAAGCACAGCAAATACTCAGAGTTTGGGATGGCAGCACTGTACAGCCATGTACCTGCAGCACACGGTGTGAGCAGCGTGCTCAGCGCTGGAGAAGGCAGGAATTCCTCAAAGCTTCAATCAGGGCTGATGATATTGTTGCAGAATTCTGACATTTTTTAACTGCAGTAACACACCTAATTTCCCTTGCAAACATGAGTAGGAGGGCAGCTCTGCTGCAGGTGACAGTGGCAGACAAAAGCAAGATGTTTCTGGAGGGAATGTTGAGACAGGTCATTTCAGCTCAGAACGAGATAAAATAGTCTCATTTACCTCAGCCCATTTTGAAAAGAGAGAGAAAAACATATTTTCTGGGTAGGTTTCATCGTATTTATTTGTGTGGTATCCCCTTGCACAGTAGGCCTCTAAATAGGCTGTAATTCAGCATACCTTTAAATTTTTTTGTTATTTCTTTCTCAGAGGTTCCGGGGTTTGGGCAGCAAGGAAGCAGATTTAATGCTTGTTTGTTGTGGGACTCACCCTTGTCTGATAATATGTAGGCAATTTACTTTGCATTTGTTTCAGTCAGCCTCTGTGTCCAGTGGGAAGAACGGGATGGAAGTATCATCCATTTTTTCCACAGCGGGATTTTGCTGCCCTTAAAAACAGAAATGTGGATGAAGTGTCACATGATACAGTTGAGTGAGTGGTTTTACCCCAATGGAAGTGGTTTAACTTCCTCAGGTCCTGAGGAATGAAATAAGAAAACAAGCATGGACCTTCAGTTTCTCCAGCTTTCCACTTGGGTCTGGAGCAAGTGGGAGCAGGGAGGATTTGGCAGGCTCTGTTCACAGAGCCACTCTAAGATGAGTTCTACCTTGGCTTTTCCCACCTGTAGAACCTGCCACTAGTGAGGTTAAAAGTGATGGATCCAAGATAAAAACAAAAGAGCCAAGACGATGGCTCTGAGGGGCCTCAAGCACTGGAGAAAGCTTTGAGGTGTGATTTAAAGCAGCTTTTTGCTGTGTTTTGTCTCACTGCTCAGTGCACATGCAGGCTGAAGGACCAGGTTTGGTAAAAGGTACTGGCTCACCAGTCCAAAGATGTGTTTTGAGCTTTAAGCAAGGCTTTGTAACTCCATTTTTTCTTTCTTCTGTTTCTTCTGCACAGTCCATTAGCGCGGTGTGCTCCGAGGGCCAGGCAGGAGTGTCCAGCTCAGCCTGGCAGGGTCTCTGGGTGCAGCTGTGGTGTGAATAATGTCCCCATCAGCACTGCAGGGGTTTAACATTTAACATTTAGCACATTTAACATTGCCCAAAGCCAGGCCCAAGCACGCATGAGAGATTCCAAGAGCAGCTAATGTGCAGTGAGGATTGCGTCCCTGGGAGGTCTCATGGAATGGCTGCAAGGCTGCTTTCAGAAGCAATAAAGCTCAGCATATGTCAGCATGCTGGAAAGCAGGGGAAAAACAATCCAAGCATCATCTTGTACTTCTTTGAATCTACAGAAACCCAGCCCAGTCTGGCTGCACACAAGTGACTCCCTTTGCTGTTCCTTCTCATCCTCTCACACCTTCCATACAGAGATTCATACAAGGGAGCAGGGGAGTTCCTTTCACTTTTATATATTTAATTTATTTTTTTATTCTGGCAACAGTTTAGTCTAAAATGTGCAGCAAAGGAAGCATGTTTTCAGAAGTCTACATGGAGTAATTCCAGCTGGTAGACAACCAAAAGTATTTTGTGCCATTCACAGTAAATATGTATAAAATTTCAAGGCAGACTTTTGTTCCCCAAGCATGTGCAAGCTGACTTTTAGCAGCATGATCTCCTGAGAAGGTTGTGTGTGCAGGCAGCTACTTAGGAGATTAGAATATTGAACCTGTGAATTTAAAAGGGTGACATTGGTCTCAAAGATTTAAGTAAATCCTTTCAGTTTTTCACCTTATAGCTGTTCTCTGTCTTTGCCTTGTGGTTTCTCCAGTGAACCTGGAGAGAAAAATACAAAGGCCTAGGTTCAGTGTGTGTGGTAAATGAGATGCACAGTCATTTTTTGGCTAGCAAACTGAAGTCTGATAGCCACATGAAAGAGATGAAAGGCTGTCATTCGCTGTTCAGAGCATTTTCAGTGAGAGCACAGCCTCATTATGTGGCAGCATGAACTGGTAGACACAAGAAGGTAAAAGGGCTGGAACTGGAGTCTGAGAATTTTGAAAATATATTGCTTGCTAAATGTGTTAAACCCGAAAAAGTTTAGAAGAGAGGGAACAGTTATTTAAAGCAAATATGTCAGATCCTCAGTGAATGACTGGTATAACTCTAAATAACTTCTGTTTTAGAAGTGTTTTGCTTTTTGAGAAGGACTATCTAGTGTGACAGTCACTGTAGAATAAGGCTGAAATTGAGGACGTCAGGGAGGAGGCTGCATGTGCATTGAAGAGTGTTGCTGATGATGCAGAGAAGAGAAAACTGGAATAACACAGAAAATGATCACAGGGTGGGGCAGGCTGGAAGGGCCCACAGAGGAACACCAGGTCCAGCAGGGCCATCCCAGAGCACACAGCACAGGATTGTGTCCAGATGGGTCTGGAATATCTCAGTGAGGGAGACTCCACAGCCTNAACTGAAGTCTGATAGCCACATGAAAGAGATGAAAGGCTGTCATTCGCTGTTCAGAGCATTTTCAGTGAGAGCACAGCCTCATTATGTGGCAGCATGAACTGGTAGACACAAGAAGGTAAAAGGGCTGGAACTGGAGTCTGAGAATTTTGAAAATATATTGCTTGCTAAATGTGTTAAACCCGAAAAAGTTTAGAAGAGAGGGAACAGTTATTTAAAGCAAATATGTCAGATCCTCAGTGAATGACTGGTATAACTCTAAATAACTTCTGTTTTAGAAGTGTTTTGCTTTTTGAGAAGGACTATCTAGTGTGACAGTCACTGTAGAATAAGGCTGAAATTGAGGACGTCAGGGAGGAGGCTGCATGTGCATTGAAGAGTGTTGCTGATGATGCAGAGAAGAGAAAACTGGAATAACACAGAAAATGATCACAGGGTGGGGCAGGCTGGAAGGGCCCACAGAGGAACACCAGGTCCAGCAGGGCCATCCCAGAGCACACAGCACAGGACTGTGTCCAGATGGGTCTGGAATATCTCAGTGAGGGAGACTCCACAGCCTCTCTGGGCAATCTGTTGCAGTGTGTGATCATTGCACAGTGGAACTTCCTGTGGGTCAGTTTTTACTCATTGCCATGTGTCCCATTGCTGGGAACTACCCAGCAGAGCCTGTCCATCCTTNTTTTTTTTTTTTTTTAAGTAAAGAACTGTTACTCCTATTCCCATATCTTTGCCTGAGAGCCCCTTAATTTCAAAATTATAATAATTTGGAGGGAGAGTGTTTACATCCTCCATTTCAAGAGAGGCTCCTGCCTTTCTTAACCAACACCTGTCTTTCAAACCAAGCCAACCATCTGGCCCCTGCCTGCAGACACTGACAGACAGAGGGATGATGTCCCCTCTCTGTTCTCTTCTCCAGGCTGAACAGACCCAGCTTTGTTACCCTGCTCTGGAGCCACTCCAGGAGCTCCACGTCCCTCCTGTCCCAGGGAGCCCCGAGCTGGACACAGAACTCCAGATGTGCCTCCCAGGGCTGGGCAGAGGGGCAGGGTCACTCCTGACCTGCTGGCACTGCTCTCCCTGATGCACCCAAGGAGATCCTTGGCCTCCAGCACACAGCTAATAATTTGCAAAGAAGTTGCTGATGATACACGACAAGGCAAAACCACGGAACAGATCTTTGCCTGATGGAAATCAGCATAGCTCCAGGAAAGTCAAGAGAGGAATACTAATTTGTGTCACAGCTGGTAGTTTATTTCATTGAACATGTATTTTACTTCTTTATTTTCCATGCAGGATCAGAGTTACTCATCTGCTCATCTCTGTCCTCCAGCCAGGACTCCCTCAGTTTGATAATCCCTCATTTTTGTGTAATATCTTAATCACTTCTGATGCAATTGCTTAGGATATTGTGGCTATGCAGAGGATTGTAATTTGAAGCAAGAAGCAAAGCAGCTGGAACAGAAGAATTCATAGTGGTGATACTGAATTTTTTACTGTCTTTCATCTCAGATGCTCCATTACTTTGGTTATAGCAATAGAGAATACCAAGTGTGGAGAGCGAGGATTCTGTCATGGTCAAATGGCAACCTGTGGTAAAGTATCAGCAGAATTATGACAGAAATCATTGGTTTTGAAATATAATGAGGCTATTTCTCCTAAGGCTTTTTTTTTTTTTTTTTAATTAAGTATATTCCAAACAAATGCTTCCAGACAGTAGTTACTGCAGGATAAAAATCTCTTTCCATAGTAACTCTTAAATATATAAAATGCTGTTGGAGTCTCTACAGAGAAGCACATTCAAAGCAGGCACTGGACAGGTCGTAAAGTGGCTGCTCTCAGACCTTTTAACACAATACAGTTATTTACAGACATTTGCTCCTCTGAGGAAACATTTTAGACCTCAGTCCTCTGATGTCAGACTGGGTTAGTAACATTCGATCTACTACAAATCTCTGAGGTCTTTTATGACTGGTGCAATAAAAGATGCTTCATGTTATGGCACAGTATGGTTTGAAAAAAATGGCTGAGTACTGAAAATATAGTAGAGTTTTGTATTTTTATGATGTGATGCTTCTGGGACAGGCAGAGGATGGTACTTTAGAGCTTTACATAGCACAGAAGTGCCCTGGGACCATGGCTAGACTCAGGGAACTTATTTTGGATAAATAGTTAACTAAACAAGGTATGCTTAGGTCATTAACAAAAAGCCATTGTTATTAAACCAAAATTATTCACAAATGGGGGTCAAAGATGATAATTTTTTTTACTTTTGAGTCGTGATTCATTTTTAAAACTCCCAAAATTAGGCTTTAAAGGTGAAAACAGGCATCAATTAAACGAAGTGAGATTTCAGAAATAAATTCTACATTTCAGATGGAACAGGGCTTTCTATTCAGAGAGAGAGAAAAAAATGAGTTAGTTTTTACTCTAAGTTACTTTTCCACTTTTTGGCCAAAGAGCTGCATTTCTGTGAAGCCAGAAGGCAGGACCAGCCTGCCAGTGCTCCTCACCTGCTGGTTTTGGGTATTGTGGATGGGAGAGCTCTTCCCAGCAGGGCTCACTGCCTGCTGCTCTCCATCCATCACCTGCTGCTGCTCCAACACTTCCAGCTCCTTCCCTGCCCTGCTCCCCACTGCCCATCCTGCTTCTCCCTGACATCTGCTGCTGTCCCCGTGCTGATGCCTCAAGTTTCAGCTTTCATATTTTCCAGACTCTGTACTGCATTGGTGTGTGACTCTGAACTTCATATAAAGTATTAGCAAGTTCTCCTCCCAGCTCAGTCACACAAAACAATCCTTTTCCAGCCCCAGAACCAAGGACACCATTGCAGCTTCAGGCCCAGAAAGTGCAAACAGCAGAGAATTGAGGAGAGAATCTGGGAGGATGGGACTGCAGAACCTGCAGCTGGAATTGGACAATTAACCCCAGTATGGAAATGGATCAGAACTTATAAAAGTATGAAAATGGCACGACACAGCATCTATCTTGGGTCCATCTTGGGTGTAGCCACGGCCAGGCTCTTGCACTGCCCAAGGTGAATCCTTTGAAGGCCTTTTAATAAATCCCCGCTTTATTCCTTTAACTCTGTCCAGCCTCTGTCCCAGGGCAGCCTCTTTAGGCAGCAGTGTCACCAGACGAGGTCGGTGACAGACCCAGGTGCTGCTGGTGGCAGCAGGCAGGAGAGGAGCTGGGAATGTTTCAAATTACATTTTGCAGGCAGTTTCCAAAGTGCTTCATCCTCCAGGTCCTTTTAGCTGCTACCGGATTCTCCTGGGGGATTCTGTGACAGTTCGAGTGACACAGGAGGGACCTGGCAGTGCCTGCTCAGCCCTTTTCCTGCCCAGGTGACAAGTGGCACCAGCAGCCTGCCCAGGGAGGTGGCTCTGGGTGCAGTGTCCCCTCTTGGGTCATGCACTTAGCAATCCCGAGGTGGAATTTCACTTCAGCCTGATTTCTGCTGTTTTCCATCTCGATAACAGGGGTGCAGTGAGTTCTGTGTAAACTGATTATCTGCCCCTCGGGCTGCTCTTTTGTTTGTGCTCTGTAAGCCCTTACCAGAGGCTTTTGTTTGCCACAGATGTTGATTGCACTGTGCTGCATCAAAAGGAAATGATCTCTGCCTCAGCCCAGGCTCACTTTGAACATGCTTTTACAGCTACACCGTATCCATACAATGATTGGTCTTGATTCCAGGAGAGGAAAATTAAGATATATAGAGCCAGACACCTTTATGTTCAGCTGTCTGAGCATGAGCATGTAGTGTAATACTTTTTTGGACTTCCAGTGAAAACAGATTGAATTTCTTCTTTCTTTTGCCAGGAAAAGAAATTGCAGGGAAAGAAATTATGTCCTGAAGAGCTTTAATTCCTTTGATTGATCTGAAAAGCAGTATAAATTTCTGGATGATAGATGGCAAAGGGATACCCAGACAACACTGAATTGTTCAAAGAGCTCTAGTGCATGATTCCATCACACCCCCACGCTCCCCCTCAGAAATGAGGCTGATGACAGTGGTAGATGGCTGGAGAGGTAGAACTGACAAAACACGAGGTGCCTGAACCCTGGGGGTTACAAAAAACAGAACTGAACGAAGGAAAGTTTTTAAAGATCTTAAATGCATTTCATTTTCATCAAAAACTCCCGTACCTTTTCCAGCTCTTTGCCTGGCAGTGTGGTGTTCTGAAAGCAGCTGAACCTCGGGGCCTCCAGAAGAGCAATGCCATTTCATCCATTGGTTTGTTTTTCAGATGAAATCACAAAAAATGAAGAATGAAAAATGTTTTTCACAATGAAATCACAGAGTTGTGTGCTGTGACATCCCTCATTGGCAGTGCAGGGCTGGCCAGGGCACTGTGAGCCCTGCTACAAACCCCAGTCCTGCCCCTTGGAGGAACCAATCTGCCTGTCTCCACTAGGACAAACTTATCTCCCTGTGTTTTCAGCTTTCCTCCTGTGCTACACTTCATGCTGAAGGAATAATAGAAGTCTGTAATAGGAAATCTCCTTACAGTATTTATCAAACCAGCCACACCCTAGCATGACTTTGCTTTTCCCTGTAGTGAGTCTTCCAAACCAGAACTTAATAGTCTCTGCACAAATGCTCCTGTATCCAGAGTGCTGTAACACTGGAGTGCAGTTCTTTAAGTATCTTGGTGGATTTGGGATTAGAAATTGAATTGACAGATTCCTGGATATGCTTAAAAAATACATCAACATTATTTATTTATTTGGTCAACATATATTAGTTATTTATTAGTTATTTCTTAATTACTTAATAAACATAGGTAAGCTATTTTTCTTTTTAACTGAGATGCTTTTTTTTTTTGTACTTTGAATTAAGAATTTTATATTGAAACGTAAATAATTATATAGATTAGGAGCTGATGTCAAAACGAGGCAAAATAAAAATCCAGGTTATCTTGAATTCGAGTATTTATTGTAGAAGCACAGAATCCAGAACCCAGATTTAGAATACAGACTATAAGATGGTTTCTGCATGAACTCAAATTGTGGTGGAAGAGGTGCTGCAGAATGAGGTGAGGCACATCAGAGTAAGGTTAGGCACATCTGAAGAGCATTTCAAGGCAGCAGGAGTGCAGACCAGCCTGTGAGCACCTACTTTGAATGAGTTGAGAGAGAGCAGGAATGAAAATTAACTCATTGCCATGGAATCAGAGCCCCAGGAGCCTGGCTCTGTGCACTGGGAGTGCACATATTTCTGTGCCATCTGCTGGAGCTTGGTACCTTTGGTCTGTGATAAAAAAAGTGCACAGAGTGCACTCTCCATAAATTGACTAAAGTGGAGGTAGTGGAATGATCTTTGATGTAGCAGCTCGGTGTTTTGAGGCTGGGTTTAGGCAGTGGAGCAGCAGCAGGCTCCTCTGGAGATAATTCTCCCTCCCTCCAGCCCCTGCAGGAGTGTGAGCAGCCAGGGATGAAGGGGCTGGGGAAGGCACTTGGTGTTACAGCTCTTGGGGCTGTGTCCTCATGGCAAGGCAGGATCAAAGGACCTGAAGTGGGAAAATGCATCCTACAGAGAGAGAGTTTTGCTCAAAGCATCACTCAGGACTGAGCAAGCCCTGTGCCTCAGCAGTCTCCAGCTCCCTGTGTATGTGCTTCTCAAGAAATAGCCACGTTGGTTTTCCCAAAAGAGCAAAAAGAAGTGTTGTGGATGTTGGGAAACTGCAAGTTTAGATACCTGGAATATTTGAAATTCAGGCTGGGAGTTGATTCCTCCCAGTGTCACTCAAAAGCTGATGGTTTTTGACCGGGGTCTTCCCTCACCCACCTGAATCATGCAGCTTCCTGCTTCAGGATGCTTTAAAAAGCTTAAAAAGCTGGTGCTGGTCTTTGAAGTTGAGCTCAAAAATCTGAGAGTCCCATTAAGCATTTAGAATGAAATGTTAAATGCTCCAAGTTTGAGGCTTTATATTAAAAGTTCTTAAGTGAAATGTAAAACAATTGTTCCTGATGACTTTTCTTCATGACAGAGCTCACCCTCAAGAGGGTAAAAGTGTATTTGATTTCTGGCAGCTTCTCCATGTTTTCTAGCAGTGAGAAGCAATATGATCAGTGCTTAGTTTTCAAATTAGGATATCTTTTAAGTTATTTATTGATATTCTTTAAAACTGATCACCCCACGATTTTATTTTCAGACAGACTACTTCATAAGGGAGAATTTAATCAACAGATTATATTTGCCAAACCACAGGAGCATTGCATATTGTTGTGGTATTTACAGATAAGTTCTGCTAGTTAACTATTTTCTTATTTTCTTTACACTGATTTAGTAATATTTTTTGGTTCAGAGTATAAAAATTGACAATGTGAAATGTTAAACTGGGGATTGACTTAATTGAAACTTCTCATTCTCAATGCTTTTAGTGACGCAGAAAAAATTCCAAATTCAGAGTCTTAGATCTTCCTATCAGAAAGGATATACTTCTCACTAATAGGCTGTCAGCTTTTGAAATCTTGTGAGTACTGGGGGAATATCTACTGAAAATAATCAACTAAACTGGTTTTGGCCCTGCCAAGCCAGTCTGTCATGGAAGTGCATTTCAAAATATGTGGGGATGTTTCACCAAGGTGGCAGACAACATTGTTGGTGCTGACATGTTCTGCAATGTCTGCTGAGTATGGGCACTTGTAGCCAGATTTCATGCTCTGGAGTAAGGATACCAATCCTTTGCATGTTCAAAAGAGGGAAGGACTGAAAGTCAGGGTTAAACTCCACTTTGGCATAATCAGGGAGCTCAGCTGTGTAATGGGATAAGAATGTATAATATTGTACTATAATAACATGCAATAATGTAAAATGTTCCCTTCTCCATTCTCTCACAGATCACTTCTTTTGCTCTGCTGGGGTGTCATGTCACATCTTTCCTAGGTTTGCTGGAAGTCTCTTTTCCCCAGTTATTTGTTATTGAAGCTGATCTAGCTTTAGCAAAAAGAGTTATTCAGAAGCAAAAGCTTCTCGCTTTGACATGCTTTCTCTTAGCCTCAAAATCTCCATTTTCTGTTGTTGTGGAAATAAAAATACCCTGTCATCTGCTGAAAGCAGCCACGCAGTGCTGCTCTATGGTGGGTCTGATTTATTCTGCTGCCTTGAGCAGAGCACTCTGGTGCTGGCAGGCTGTGGCAGCCCAGGTTTGGTGCTGGAGGTCAAGAGCCATCTGGTCCTGTGATGATGGCTGTGTGAAGGGCTTAGTGGCTGCAAGGATGTCCTCTGCCACACTAAAATGCATTAAAAGCTATTAGTGGTGTCGTGGAGGCCCTTGATAAAGCCAGACCCAAGATTTTGAAAGAAGGTTTTGTGTAATGTGGGTTGTTTACATTTTAAGGTACATTAAAGTCTCCTGATCACAGAGACAGCTGGCGGTAGGCACTGGGTAAAGGATTTCTGGATTACCCATGGAATAAAATGAGGAATTGCCTGGTGGTGGTGGAAGGAAATCACATCCCAAAATTCACTGCAAGTGGTGTGGACATCACTGCCTCGTCCAGCACTGCTGCTCCTGCCAGGCAGTGCTGCCCTCTGCTTCCAGAGCACAGCAGGGGAAACTCCAGATCCAGGGTAAACTCCTGATGCCTTAAGTTTTAGCTTTCATACTGTTATAGTTCAGATTCTTCATTAGTATGTAACTCTGAACTTCATATAAAGTGTCAGCAAGTTCTCCTCCCAGCTCAGTCACACAAAACAATCCTTTTCCAGCCCCAGAACCAAGGACATCATTGCAGCTTCAGGCCCAGAAAGTGCAAACAGCAGAGAATTGAGGAGAGAATCTGGGAGGGTGGGACTGCAAAACCTGGAGCTGGAATTGGACAATTAACCCCAGTATGGAAATGGATCAAAACTTATAAAAGTGTGAAAACTTGTGACTCTGGGTCCATCTTGGGTATAGCTGTGGCTGGGCTCTTGCACTGCCCAAGGTGAATCCTTTGAAGGTGTTTTAATAAATCTCTGCTTTATTCCTTTAACTCTGTCCAGCCTCTGTTCCAGGCAGCCTCTCAAGGCATCACTCCAGGTCCAAGGCACCCAGGGTAAACTCCAGGTCCAAGTCAAGGCAGAACCTCCAGCACTGAGTGCCATAAAACACGGTGGCCTCAAAGGTAATTTCAGTCCATCACTTTGTCGCTATCGATTGGCGCTCGCTGGATCGATGCAGGCAGATTAAATGTGAGAATGAACAAGGAGCTACAAGTAATGGCTTGCAGAATTTTCCAGCAGTTGAACTCGCTGTACCAGTGCCAGAATTTGATCAAAGCCTGTCTTTGTATGATTAGAGTGAAGTTTTAACATGACTTGAACAGTAGGTCTTATTATTTTTGTTTGAATGTAAATACAAGGATTATTTCCTTCAAGAAGAAAAGAATGTTATGTATGTGTCTTTTTCTGTCTGTGTGGTGGAAGACAGAATATTACATAAATATTGGTCAAAGCAAGCCATTTTTGATCTCTGTACTCCCATCAAATCCTGGGTGTTTGTCATGAAAACAAAACCAGATGTAAATCTGTTGTATTTATTGCTTTGCACAGTTGCAAAGATGACCTCCACTGAAAACCCCTCCTTGATAAGTAATTAAAAATTGACTCACTTGCCTATCCTCTTTGAAAACATCTTTGTAGCTCATTTCCGAATTTAATGAGCCTGACTTCAAACCAATTCAAGATTTAACAGCTGCTTTTACTGCTGAGGATTGTCAGCAGCAGCCCTGGCCAGGCTGTTCAGCAGGTAGGAACCCTCTCAGCCTGTGCAAAAACTCTGCTCTTGGCTCTGACCAGTTGTGTTCAGAACCTGCTGGTTTACCCTGATTTTTGAGGTTCCAGCCTTTTGCCTTCTGGGGTGTGCCCATGCCCGTGCCTGTAATTTGCTGGAGATTCCCATGGGATTAGTGCACAGGAGAAAATCAGTAAAAATTGACCCCTCTGCCTGTGAACATCTAAATAATTGTGCAGTTTTTCAGTGTTTTACAGGTGCATGAGTAAATGCATAAACTTCCTAATGTTCACTCTTCCTCTCAGGCTCCCTGAGATGAAGTGATGTGACATGATGTCTAAATTTCAGCTACAGTGTCTTGAAACAAAAAAGAAACCAAAGAGAATCAGGCAAGTGCAAAAGGCTGGGTTTTCTCCTGGTTTAGTGAAACTGATGTTGCTTTTTGGGGGGGCAGGGGGGATTTCATCTTCACTGTGCTGTCCTTGGCCCCTGTTAACATACAAACCTTTGTGTGGATGAACCCTGAGACTGATACCTGAGCTGACATTCTGATCTGCTCTTTATTTAAATACCCTTGTATCTCCAGCTGAAACACAGCCTGTGGGTGGATACTGACCTTCATCCAAAAATTAGGTTCTGTTTTAACAACTCACAGCTCACATCTCTTTGGGACTCTGCTCCAAGTGTATGTATGGGAGGATAGGTGTGTGAAATGCCAAAACCAGGGGCTGTTAAAGCCCAGGGATAATATTCTGCAGCATTTTAAACCTAAGATGTCACTTGTCAGAGCAGAGAAATCCCAGTTATGCCATTATCTTGTTCCTTGTTGCACAGGCAAGGCTGGCAGGGTGTGCTGGAGAAAGTAGCACAGCCTGAACATTTTTCCCATTCCTGGGGTCAGGAGACAGGAGGAGATGGGTTTAGGATCTAATGGAATAGAGTTATTCTGATGTGCTGGTGCTCAGATGGTTGCTGATGTGACAGTAAACTGTAATCCCTTGTCCTCTTTGCTTCTGTATAACAAATTGTGTTTACCAATTTTCCCTTATAGACCTGCACTAAAATTAAATGTAAAAAAATGGGCTATATGATTCAGCACATAGAGAGATGAAGGTTAGTAATATTTACCCTAACTGTCCCTTTAAAAATGTATTTATTAGTAGGATAGTCATATGTGAAAATATGACACGAGTTCGAGTGGGTTTTTTTAGGGTTTTGGGGTTGTTTGAGGTTTTAATATTTTAATATATTATATATTAATATATATTAGATATATATTAGATATATATTAATTAAATAATATATTTTTATATGTTAAATATATATTAATATAAATATTAAAGCTATTAAATAAGCAATATATTTTGCTTATTTTCTTCATATAGGTGTGGCTCAAATGGTCTGAACTCAGAGTAAACCTACTTGATCAAAAACTGATATCCAAGGTCTTGTGGCTGTGCACACACAAGGTCCTGACTGTGCTGTGGTTTTCCTGCTGGGATCTGGAAGCAAACTCAGCAGGACCTCCTTAATCTTTGCTCTGCTCCCCCTCTGCTCTCTGTGCCTGGCTGATGTGTCTGAAGTTCTTGTGTTTCCTGTAAGTCAGGCTAACAGAAACAGAATCTTTGAGAGGCTTTATGGAGTCTTTTGTCCTCCTTTTTGTTCAAAGGAAACTTTGCTTGGAAAAGGATTTTAATTTTGTTTCAGGGACTAAAATGGTTTTGGTTCTTTCCTTAGTAAAAGAGGGCATCTTCAAGTGTTACAGTGATGTTAAAAGTATTACAACAGCTAAACCCAGATACTGAGGCTCCATAACTTATATAGCTGTAAAATCAGGGGTCCTTCTGTAAATGTGTGTTTGTTTTCCTTGGTTCCAGCTTTTCCTTGTACAGACTCCAGCAGTTCCACAGTCACCCTTGTCAAAAAATCACCGTGTTGTTTCTGACTGGAAATAAATGTTTGTCTTAAGTAAATTGTAAAGTGGGTAGCTGCAGGATTTCTTCCAGGCAATTTGCTTCCATTGTATATAGATGAGTCCCATGCTAATTTGTATTTTTTATGTGAACATGCAGAGCAGACTTGCACAGTCAGAGTGTTCACAGTGTGATTCCTGCTTGCATTCCTGCTGCTAGAGAGCCAGCAGAAGGGGAAAGCTCAGGCTCATGGACAGGAGGCTGCAGCCAGCAGAAACAGCCTCTCTTCATTTTCCCAAAAATGCTTTTTGAAGGAAGATGGATTTATTTTCTTTGTTGTCATCAGTGTCAGAGCTGCTTCACAAAATCCAGCTTGCGCAGAGCACGCAGGGATGGGCTCCCCTCGGAAAAGAGGAGGTTGTGTGATTTAAAGCTAAGTGTGAATTAACTCAAATGCTCTTTTAGCTGAAGGTGCTGCCTGTGGGAGGGAAAATGGGCACTGCCTTGCCTGGGTTTTGCTGGCAGCCACCCCTGCCCCATGCCTTTGTCACGTCCTGCAGCCCCCTGCAGGGTTTGTGGCTGTGCTGATGAACTCCTGGAGGATGCTCTGGCGCCCTGAGTTCTTTGGCAGTTCCTAATCAGGCAATTGAAATATTCAGATCCTTAATCAGAAGAAAAGAACCCTTCAGAAGAGGCATCTTAAGTGAAAAAGAACTTCTGGGTCGTGATTTATTCTCTACTTTGTGCCAAGATAATCTGACAAATTAGAATTGAAAGTGTTGGGGATTACTTCAATTTTTACGGCCTTTCCTTTTTCCTTGCCTTGCCTTGCCTTGCCTTGCCTTGCCTTGCCTTGCCTTGCCTTGCCTTCCTTTTTCCTTCCCTTCCCTTCCTTTTTCCTTTCCTTTCCCATAAATGTATGATCTCTTCCATGCCCTGAAAATGCACATATACAGGCTGGTCTGGGGGGAAACAAAAAGCTTGAAAAGTATATTTTTCCACATATCCTGTCTCTTTTGGGCTTTTCCTCCAGCCCAGACTGTCATGGGTTCCTTAACATGAAATTTCCTTGTGTGAACATAACAGAATTTCCTGAGCCCAGTGGATACAGTCTTTGTACAAAGTGTTCCTCCCCAAATTAGATTAATTCCACCAAGACAATTGAGTATTTCTTGTGTTTCTGCTCTTGAAATCCAGTGGGCGGTTTTTAATCAAGTTTCATGTTGAATCTATTAATTCTACAATTATCACATCAGTGAAATTTCCAGCAGACTCTGACAGAAACAGGGACAATCTGCAGAGATCAAAAAAAAAAATCATAAAAATGACCTTTTTGAACTATGAGCTGGAGAAACAATGAACTCTGCATTACCGACACAACTGATCTCCAAACTTCACAAAACTTTCCTCATTCTGTATAAGTAATAGGTTTTGGCAGAATTCTGGTTTTGCTGGGGTTTGTTGTTGTTGTTTTAAAATAAATGAATAGAACATTGCCTGTTTTTCTTTAGCATCAGGAGAATTTTAGTTCCACTTTGTTTTCGTGTATTGTGAGCTATTGCCTTTAGAAATAATGTAACAAACAAATATATTTTGGGGTTTTGGAGCTCTTGTTCCAGGAGATCTCTTGTATTTGGGTGTCCTACTTAAGAACTCCCAAAAGGGAATGAAGAATATCTGAACTATGCCACAATGGTGACTTGTTCAAGGCCCCCAAAAAAAAAACCCAAAAACCAAAAACCAAATCAAAAACCAAATCAAAAACCAAAACCAAAACCAAACAAAACAAAACAAAAAAACAAACACACAAACAAACAAACAAAAACAAAAAACAAAAAACAAACAAACAAAAAAACCAAAAACAACAACAACAACAAAAAAAACAACAAAAAAAACCCACACCAGAACTAGACTAACTAACTAACTAACTAAACAAAAAAAAACAAAACCCAAACAAACAAAAAACCACAAAGACCAAACTGAACCAACCAATCACAAAAAAAATCTAAAAGGCCCACAAACAAATACCGCAAAATAAACAGCAAAAAAAAATCTAGGAAAAGGACCTTGGCACTGTGTGACTGCTGTCTGCACTAAGCATTACCTTCTTCTTTTTTGGTGGAGTAGGGAAAAAAATCCCCCATCTTCAACAGAAGGCAGAATCACAAATCTTCTGTTCTTCCCCCATTTTTTCCCTTGAAGTTCTTAGCAGAATTTGAATAAACCTTATTTCTGAACTAAAAGCAAATTGACTGACCAAAAATGTCGATTCACCTTCCATCAATGGATTTAAATAGTGAAATTATGCAGAGATTTCCCAGTGTTTACATCCCCAAATTAGTAAATGCTAGAAATGCCAGCAATAATGCCAGTTCTTGTCCTATTTACTTTCTGTATTTGAAATCCTGCATAACCTTTGCTGAAACCTTTCAGAAAATTGAAGTAATCTGAGTTTAGCTTCCTTTGTCTCAGGGATTGTTCAGCATTTGTGTTTCCCTCTGCTCTTCCAGGCTTCAGATTCTCATTCATTTGTCATTTGACAAGTCTGGAGGTATGATCCAAATCCTTTTTGTTTGTTTAAGATTTTAATTTCTGCTGAGCTGTTCAGTTTATGCTAGATTTATTCATAAAGAGGGGCAACAACCCAAAACAGATGGCTGGTTTTATTTATTTATTTTGCTAGAGGGACACCCCCTTTTTGCCCTTTTCCCAGTAGACCTGGGCTGAATTAAGTCAGGAATCCAGGAGTTTTACTCTTGAAGTGGTTTTCCTTGAAGTTTTGCATTTCTAAACTGGATGAATATATCCCTATTCCATAAAAAAAAGAAGCAGACAAGAGTGATGGTAAAGGCTCATAAATATTTTTGCTTTTTATATTAGTTTTGTTCAAATCTTAGCTAGATTGACGTCATAATTTTTATTAAAAGTATTCATATTATAAATATATAATAATGCATTATAAAATATATTATATTTATATTATATTTAAATATGGAAATACAATATTTCATATCTATTATTATGAATGTATATTACATATATTATATTTATAATATATTATAAAGTATAATATTTTTTGTCATTGGTTATATGATCTGATATCGTCTTTCAAATTTTCATGGGAAACTTCCCTTTTAATTTTAATTTTTATTACATTTTGTCCTCCGTTGCCTGCCATATGGTAATGGAATAACACAATGAATTTAAATTATGGTCTGCTGCTAAAAGAAAGAATTTTTCTGCCCAGCAGATAACTTCTCTGAGTTCCTGTAGCATTTTAAAGATAGAACCATGAAACAATACCTGGACTGAGATCTTTCTTTCTCAAACTTTCACATCCACTTGTTGCCTTTTTCCCAGGGCACTGCTCTTTCAGCTTCTTCATTAGGGTTTGATTTTTTTTTTTAATCCCTTGTGTATGTGAGGAAAAACAGCTGTTTGTTTCAGATTTCTTTCATTTTAACCTGGAATATAAAAGTGTATTTCCTGTTTCTTCACTGTACCAGTGGAGAATAAAACTGTGGGATGTCAAAACTTGAGCATATTTCTGTTGCAGATATTGTCAAAGGATCCAGGAGCAGGGAAGGCTGTAGGGATGGGTCAGATTTATTGAAGATTTGAAGGTCTTTTCTTACCTAAGTGATTTTATGACAGGTTCTTTATTTTATTACTCCCCCTGGCAAATTTAGAAAGTGCACTGAAGCTGTGGGGCTTTCTAACTTTTTTTTGTCACATCTGGAAAGAAAGAAGAGTTCTCCAAAACAGAGAGAGGCTCTGAGCCAGCACAGCAGGAAAAAATCCCTCAAACCTCTAAGTATGGGGACCAAGGCTGCTGAAATTTTAATGCTCTTTAAATTCAGCATGGCTGCTTTTTGGAGAGGGGGGTAATTAAGCAGATATAGCTCCTCTGCATATTTTTATTATTCTAAAGCAGTGCAATGACAGGGCACTGCTGGTTTAATGGGAGAGCTTAATTTTAAAGAGGATAAGACATTGAGAGCAAAATTATGTAATTTGTACTTCATCAAATTTTCCAGCTTTATTTCTCCTCTGTCCTTTTTATAATGTAGTTTTAACAGTAATAATAAAAAGTGAAGACAGACACATGTGATACAGATATAAAAGAAGAAATTGCTACCAAAATTTAGTCCATGCACTGACTTCATCACAGAAATTTGAGGAAAATATAAACACTATAATTCTGCTTTTCCACTTTAGGGCTGTTTCATTGTCTAACTCCACAAGTGAGAGTATTTGTTTTATTATAATCAGCTGATTATTAATGACACAGCCCCTGAGCAATTAAATTACCAAATTAATAGCTCCCACTATATAAAATTGATATAATGAGTGCTTATCTTCTTGTGCATTCCAAGCAGGCTGGCCTTGATTTTCTATCCCTTTTTTTTCCTTTTTTACTTGTGATTACAGTGTTATTGCAATATAAAACCTTTAATTGGAGGAGAATTATATGATTAATATGATATCACCATCAGGAAGAGTCAATAAATCAGTGTTTTCTCTCAAGAAGTCTGCAAAGCCATTAGCAAACTTCACCTTTATATATTTGTGTGAGTGAATTGGGTGGCACCACTCTTCCCTCCAGTTCCTTCCTGGTTTTGTTGGCCTGGATAATTATACTCCTCTGAAAAGTGTCATTCCTTCCAGCTCTGTGTTTGTGCAGTGCCTAAATTACAGCCCCTCCTGTCCTTTCTTGGAGATAATATTGACTTCAGTAAAAAATATGTCTATAATTTTTAAAGTAAATAATATTTTTAAATAAAAATAAAATAAAAATAAAAACAATTTAAAAAATTAAATATATGTCTATAACAAATGAGAGAAGGCACAACTTGGTGTTCAGCTCATGTGGAACTGAGGGAAGATGTTCAGGGGGTGATTCCCAGGATCTGCTCAGTGCACTGAGATGCTGCTGGGCTCCTACCTTCATTTTCAAAAGGCTGATTTGCAAATTGCTGCTCTCTGAAAGCAGCTTCCTGCTAGCCCCCCACATAGATGGAGCTGCTGCTATTTACCCACCACATTGTCTTATAAATAAGTATAATAAAATCACAGAGAGCTTATGTGGAGATTAAATGTGTTTCCCCACAGCAATATGAATATTGACTCTGAAGGCTCTTCCTGCCAGGGCAGGAACATGCAATTTTGTTACAGCCTCAGAGGTAAATACTGCTGTTTGAGCACTGCTCAGGAGGAATAATGAAGTGTTTTAGTGGCTCCGTGCTTCATTTCTGTAGATCCAACAATTTCTGTGAGTTCTGGCCACAGAGAGGAAAGATTTCTCTCCTCCTTCAGAAAATACTCAGTGTTTAAAATGTGGGGATCCTACTGCACTGAAGGTTTACATGATAGGCTTCCATTTATATGGGAATCTTTCACATAAGGAAGTTTGAATTCTTGTTAAACTTTGACTGATATAAATTCTGCTATCCTAAGTTTCTGTCCAAAAATGACAGAAACATTATGCAGGTGGAACCTGGATTTCTCTAGGAGGAAAAACAATCCCCAAAACAGTTTCCTTCCTCCACCTAGAGGGAACACAGAGTGGGAAGCAAAGCAGAAAGAGTGAGTGGAAGGGGTGTTAATAAAGGAGACAGGAGTTTCATTGCTCTATTGCACCAAACACGTGTGACTGTCTTATGTATGTAACGAAATCTGGCCCAGGAAAATACATCACACAGCTTGGAAGACACTGTCTTGATTTAGAGTGTAAGATCCTGATGTTTTGAGGGTGTTTTCATCCTTCAGCTGGACACAGAAACCACGGGGTGTGGAGCAGGGTGGCTCATGGAATAAAGTAGAAAATGGCCAAAGGCAAGAAGAGATTAAAAATAAGCAGAGCAGAAGAGAAGATCCAGTGAGGAGCTGGGCACAGGGATGCAGGCTGGTGCCAAAGGGCATCTCTGGTGGCTCTGTGACCTTTGGCAGAACATTCCTCATTCCAGGGCTGCTGCAGCCACATCTGGGGATTCTGGAATGTGAATTAGCTGATTCCAGAACATGGTCTGGTTCCTGCCTGGACAGTCCTGTGCTCCCTGGATCACTGCTCACACAGCCTGGGAATTCTCAGGTGGTAACTTGTGCTGCCTGGTGGGGAGGGGAGGATGAATTTGGGTCTGAAAACTTTCAGAAACAAGAGAGAAAATGTTGCTGAGTGAAAGAGCTTTGAGTGGCCTTTATTGCCTGATGTAGGACCAGGAATGTGCACCCTGTGTTTTGGGGGCTCATCCTTGTGACAGAGGTGTGTGTCAGCAGTGGCAGCCCTCAGGTACAGCTTCAGAATATGGGATCTGAGGGAAAATGGAGCACCTGGATAAGAAAAGCTCTTTCTGCAGGTTTTTCTGATCCAAAGGCACAGATATGAAGGAGCTTTTACAACTACAGTATGAGCCTCTCTTGTATTCTCAAACAACATCTCTACTCTGTACAGAGTAATAACACACCCACACTGAGACCAGAATTTGATTCTGAAACTCATCCTGCAAGATGATGTGTATGAGGAAAGAGAGAGTGATCCTGGACAGATAATAAATATAGGAGAACTATGTCAAATAATGTTTCAGGAGTGTTGCAGATAGAAAATTGTATCATAATATATTACACATGTTGCATGAAACTAAAAACAATTGATTCCACTGAGTTGCAGAGGGAATGTCCTTTGGCTGGAGCCTTGGGTGTCACAGTGCCCTGCTTAATGCTGACCTCCAGCCAGCATCTTAATAATCAGGGCAGGAGACTGGTGAACACTATTTTTTGAGAATAGTTTTTTCTCCCCAGAATGAGGGTTTCAAAAAAGCAAATGTGTGTGCAAATGCATAGCACCAGTCTTGCTGTTCCCCTTTCCTTGAACTCTGTTATTTTCAGTATTTTCAGAATCTTTTTCAGTCATCGTATCTTCAGCTTTTCTAAAGACTTCCTTATTCTGTTATTTCAGGATTTACTCCCCCTCCCCCAAGCCTACTTTTTACCAGCTGTACTCAGCTACTGAGAAACACACAGAAGCTTCCATTGCTAATCCCTGTTCGGAATTATTTATCTTTAGCACCTTCAAAAGCTTCCTGGGGTGGTCCTTGCTCAGTTGTGCAGCCACATTTCATTTCAAATCCAAGAGCCCTTTGTCTATGGGTGGATGGGAGGGGGTTGCTTCAGCCAGGGTGCTGCTGGAGATGTGAGTGCTCTCCTGGAGGCAGCTCTGGCTGATACAGGATTTGGTTAAATCCTACTGCCAAGGGCATTCATTAGAATAAAACTGCTGTTTGTTCTGGTGTGGCACTTCTATCCTCTATAAAACTTGGCAGAAACTTTGTTTGCTGGATTCTGAAGTGTTGTGCATCCTCGTGAGGGCGGGATTTGCTGTAGTAACTGATGTGGATACTGCTCCTGTATTTCAATATTCAATATGGAAATGTTTGTGTGGGCATCATGAAAACTTTCTGTGCACTTCAAACTGGAAGCAAAGATGAAACCATGCATTTGATTTACAGAGAGAAAAGAAAAAAAAAACAACAAACCCCAAAACAGGCCCTGGAGCAATGGTATGAGAATATTTGAACAGCCCTAGACCCTGCAGGGGATTATAACTCGGGAGCAGAGCTCTTTTTTCCCTCCTCTGATCCACAGCAGGTTTCCCTATCCTGGTGGGGAGCTGATCCCTCTGCTGCCTCCCAAAGTGGTGTACACAAAGCACCAGGAGAATGATCAGGGTAAAGGGCTGGGTTGAATGACTGGGTCTTACAAGGGGAGTGTGAAATGTCTTGGCTCCAAAAATGCCTCTGGTTTGTGCAATCCTGCCCGTGGCACTTGTAAGGCCAATGCCTGTGTCTGGTGAACCCATTCTAGGCAAGGCAGACAGGCAGGTTTCCAACAATATTTCTTTTTTTTTTTCCCAGAACACATTGTTTCCTGCTGCTTTATGAGCTGAAGGATGCAGCATCTTCACAGTCAAGTAAGATTTAACATCTGATGTATGCACAGCACACCAGCTTTTTGGAGGTAGGATTATTTGTTTATTCCTATATTGTCTATGCAAGTCACAATATTTAACACTGTCTTCAAAAGCATCAGCAAGTACCTCCTGAACCTTCCTTACACAAGACTATAACCTACTTTTTCAAAGCAAACCAACCTCTGAAAATGTTGGTGATGCCAGAATCCTGGATGTTCGTACCACAGCAGAGAGATTTCCACCTCCACCTTCTCAGTTTGGCAGGAAAAGTATTCTCTAATTTGCTTGGTGTGATGAAAGCTGCCTTATCCCTTCTCCAGCCTCCTGAAACCAGTGTCTGGAAAAGAGCAAGCCGTGTAATGGGGCTCGAGATTCTGTGGTGGCATGAGCCTGTTGGCTTGAGATGGTTTTTCATTGATGCAGCTGTAATTATTACTGGCCAGTACTTGTCTGGTACCAGCATTTTGCAAATGCTGTGACAAATGGCAGTGGGAAGGGGACAGCACTTTGTTCTTCATGAGTTCAGCCTCATGAGTCACATCCTGGGAGGTTCTGTAGCACACAGATCATCTCATTGATGTTAGACTGAATGCATATGGATTTGCTGCACCCCTGTAGTGATAAGGGCAGCTGAAACTCCCTGGCTGCTTTAAATTGCACCTCATTTCTCCCAGGGATGGAGAATTTAATGAAATTGTTTAGCAGATGCAGCATTATAGAGATCCCTTTAGACAAAATGAATGGCTTTAGCTAATACTGTTCTTCTGAGATGAGAGAGAGCAAGTGTATCAAAAAGCATCATGTTTAATCTCATCATTTTCCTCTAGTAAAGGCTTTCATGAGTTATTAGGTGAAGCTATTTGGATGGAAAACCTGTACATAACAGATGAGTGTCTCACTCAAGTATGTTATTTAGGTTTTGAGAGGCACCATCACTCATGATCCTGCCCAAAATTATGGATGCACTCAAAGGGGTTAAGCTGAAGCCACTGATATATGAATCAGCCACCAAAATCCAATTGCTTTGCAAATGGGGGAAATGTGTAGAATGTGAGGATTCCCATGTACTTAACAATATGAAAATAATCATCTGAGCATGTTTTTCTGTAGCAGTGCAAGAGACATTCCAGGGTTAGAGAGAAAACACAACTTCCTTGGAACAGCAGCTGGGGAAGCACAGCAGAGTAGCTGGGTATTTTCTGGCAGCTACAAAATCCACTTTTCTGGATTTGGTGACATTTCTGCCATGATTTACCAAAGCTGGCAGCTCAGTGCCTTGGCCTTGCAGCTGCTGGTGGCAAAGAGGAGCTGGTGGCCTGTGGCAGCAGAGGATGGATGTGGGTGCCCGTGGGGACAGGGGGACAGCTGAGCTCAGCTCTTGTGGCTCAGCAGCCCTGCCTGCACCCTGAAGGATGCAGCTGATTGCCACAAGCCATCAGGAGTAGCTGCTGTGTTTGATTAATTCAATAACAGACTGAACAAAACATATGGGAGAGTGTGTGAAGATACAGACTTTGACAGGGGCTGGATATAGATCCTCTGGCTTTGGCAGTCTGAAATCTATTAATGCTTTAATTAAAATGATCTGTGGAGCAGATGAGTACATCAGGACCACTCTCACAGCAGAAACAACACCAGGATGTATATAAAGCAGCTGTGGTTCAGATTCTGTTGTTTTTCAGAGCTTGTTTTATGCTCTTATATGGATATGAAAATAAAATCTTTGCAACTTTGTATACTGCCCTTAGCATAATCCCTCCCTTCTTCTCCCCTGCCCTTGCAGCACCTGAATTCCTTGGAAGAGGAGAAAATCTTGCTGTAAGTGATGGAAACTGAAATAGGTGAACCCACTGCTGCCTGAGTATGCCAGCAGACAAATGGAGAGAATATAGTTTTATCTAGAATTTAAGACACCACAAGAATAACTTACCTGCCTTTTTTGTGATAGAACTGTAAGCTATTCCTTCAGTGCTTCCCCATTACCTTGTACTGGATTATACTGTCTCCATGCTGATATTGTTTTGGGAGAAGAATTCTCCCTTCTCCCAACTCTTTTTTCTAGCAATATGTAAGTTGTGGTTCTGCTTTTAAGGCATTCAAGATTTGCACTTAAACCTGTGTTGCATTTGAAGAGCCCAAGATTTATTCTCTCCTTTCCCCTCTGATCACATCCCTGGCTGGGTTAAAAGCTCTTGTCTGGTATAAAAGCTAATTTTGTTTCATTGGTGACGACAAGAACCATATTTACAGGGGGCTGGTTATTGCATGACATCATTCTAGGACAGCTTAAAAATATATCCTGACACAGATGTAGGTTGGTGTCACACAGGGGAGGTCAGGGACAGGGAGTGGGTGGCCTGAAATGTTGACTTTGTGTTGTGGTTCCATCATCTAAAAGCAGAGCATCTCCACCACCTCCTTCCACAGACTCTCACCTCTCCAGTGCTTCCTTCTTCTTTCCACTTCCCATTTTCTTTGGAATGGCTGATTTTGTCTTATTGGACCATTAAATTATTGACATCTCCTCACAACTTAGCATGTATATAAAATATATGGGGTCAAAATACAGACTGAGCAGAGCTGGCAGAAGACAGAAATGGATGTAATGTATCAGTTCTCTAATTCTTAGCAGAGTCATAGAATGGCTTGGATTAGGAGGGACCTTAAAATTCACCTTTTCCCACCCCCCCTGCCATGGGCAGGGACATCTTCCACAGAGCAGGGTGCTCAGAGCAGGGTCAGCTAACAGAATTAGCAATCCTCTCCTGGTTTTATTCTGAGGGAAAATCAGGGTGTTATTGTAAAGAATTCCTGATTATTTTTAATGAATCCAGTTTTGGCACGTTGTAGCTCTGGGAAGACAAGCAGAAACAGTTTAACCAGAGGAGAAGGAAAAAGAGTTTCTGTTGCCCTAGGGGGATCCAAACGAAAATAGGACTTTTGAAATTTCAGGCAAAAAAAGCTGTACCTCATCCACCTTGGAATGACAGCTCATATCAGGATTCATGAGGTTTTACATAATTCCTCCTTTTATAATTTGGTTTTTGTGGGATCCACTACCTTGGATTTACAACTCATATAAAAGTTATGTGATTTTTTTTTTTAAAATGCTGTGGAACAGATTGATCTTTGATGATCTTCCACTGGAGTCAGTGAAGTTATGCCATGAGGCCAAAACTTTCTTTTACCTCATTGTGATGTTAAACTTTGAACTGTCCAACAAACAATCAACGAAAACCCCAAAACAAACAAAAAAACCCCCAAAAAACTCCAGGAACAACAAAAAAAATCAAGTGCCCAACACTGACAATGAAATGTCCTGGTGAATAAAGAAGAGCAATAAGCTCTCCTGGCCTACCTTCTCTTGGAAAAATCTTAAAGAAATAAACCTTCTCCCCCCAGAAAAATTCAGTAGTTGCATATTAAAGGTTATATTATGAAAACTCTTTCTGTAGCCACCCAAACTGCCCAGGGTATAGAAGCAGATCATGGGAAGGCTCAGCACTTTGTTGTGCTTCTGTGTAAAACAAAACCATCCCTGGATGAAGTGTGTGCACAACGAAACCAAACCAAAGGATCTCCAGAAAAATAAAATCAAATTATTTGTGAGTAACAGCTCTGTTTTTAAAAATTTTTGAGAAATATCTGAGTCATCCTAAGTTTTTTCTGTCAATTCACTGGTGCAAGGAGATATTAAAATGATATTTATTCGGCATTTACTCTGTTTCCCCCAGCCATTTAAATTTGTTTTGTCACTTCTTTGGCTTTTGTTACACTTTATCCCTTTTTTTGCTGTTTGTTTCCAACTTTATGGCCAAGTAAAATATGAGATTGTTGCTGTGGGGATCCAGCACAGATGGTTCAAATCCTGGGCTCAGCACAGGGCTGTGGGGAGGGCTGGGATCAGGGAGCCTGGCTCTTTGCTGAGCCGCTCCAGGGAAGCTTCTCCCTCCTCCATCTGTGATTCCAGCCCTTTCCCCAGTCCTGGGGAGAGCAGCTTGGGAAGCTGAGCCCCCTCCACGTGCTTTCTCCTTGGACTCCCTGCCTCCTCCCTGGTGCCAGCACAACCTGCAGCTCTTTCCCTTCCTCCTCCAAAAGAACTTCCAAAATCCAATTGCGTTGGAAATGGGGGATATGTGTAGGATGTGGTGGTTCTGCTGGGAGGGGAAAGGTTGGGTCTGCACTTCTGCATGTTTTACCTCCAGATTCTCCTGAATCCATCCAGCTGTGTGCATTCAGAACCCCCCTTTCCCAGCACACACAGGGCAAAACCCAGTCAATGTTACTGCAAGAACTTTCCACGGGGCGCTCGTGTTCCATAAAAACCATGGAAGTGGATTTAGATCAGCAAAAACAAAACCTGTCACATGCCTCAATTTAAAAATCACGAGATTCAGGCTGTTCTTTTTGTACTGGGAAGGTTTGTTTATTTTGTGTGGCAAGCTGCTGAGATAAAGTCCTGTTGAGGAGGGGAGGGAAAATGTTTGGGGTTTTTTTGTGCTGCAATTTTGCCTGCTGTTCCCAGCTATTATCTGCAAAGTTGTGAAATTCAGTCAAATCACTTTAGTCATCTCTTGGCTGTGGGAAATGTGTAACTTGGAGAGATAAGGAATTATGAAATTGTTGAAAAGTTAAGTATCAGCCATGTGAATGTTATGTTTTTATACAATTTCTGCTTTTTTTTGCAGCCAGACATACACTCAGTTTAATCAGGCTTCCAGAGAGATTGATTAACATTTCTTTAAATATTAAAACCAAAAAACCATAAGAGAGGATCCTGAAGAGTTTCTGAAAGAGCAAAGAAAGCCCAAGGAATGGTCTTTATTTCCTCTTAGACACAGAAATCTTGCTGAAGTCACTGAGCAGTTTGGCTTCCATAGACTCATGGAGGAAAAGCACTGAACAAAGTTATGAGCATTTACCCAAGTGTAGCCTGAGAAAACACCAAAATTACCTTGAAAGCACCCAGCCATTATTTTGCTAGGTAAGATTTTGGAGGAAATATTTTTCCAGAGCTGAACCATCACGTTCTTCATTCTAAAAGAGCTTTTTGGAGGGCAGGGAATGTGTGTGCTCTTCTGCCCTCTGTGCCTGCAGCTGTAAAATGCCAGCATGTGGCACCACCATCCAGTGAGCTGCCTAGAAAAAAACAATCAGGAAATAATCTCTGTCAGGAAAATAAAACAAATTGCAGCTGTGCATAACAATATAATGCCTCGGAATTTAATTACGAGGTAAAACTCCTCCCTGTTCCTGTCCCTGCATTGTTCATTGCCATTGTTACTGCAAATGCTGGAGTAGATGGAACAAACAGCTCTGGGCTTTTGTTAATATGGAAGTTATATTTTATATGGAAGTTTCATATATTTATATCTTTTATATGGAAGTTATATTTTGCATGTTTCTGATTCTTCCTCTGCATGGTGGGTGCTGTCTACCACGTGTTGTTGAAGCCACAGCAAGGTGTTCTGTGGCAATAGCAGTTCAAGGCTGTTGGTACCACCCCAGTTTGTCCCTGCTCCAGGGCAGTAACCTCAATTTTTGCTTCCATTTTAAGCCAGAGTGGTGCCCAGAACCCAACTGAACCCCCAAAAACGCAGCACCAAGTGGGGTGGGCTGGTAGTCAGTCAAAAAACAGGGAGGGGTCAAGGCCACTGAGCCTTTTTATCCACCCAGCATTTCATGGTGTGAAACAACAAGCTGAAGGAACTATTTCATAGTTATGTTGGTCATTAATAATATTCACAGCTGCATGTGGAACAAAGCCACTGCTGTGTATAAACCCCACCTAAAGGGCACACTGAGATGCTGGGAGCCTGCTGCTGCCCTTCTGTGTCAAGAGGAACTGCAGCACTGGCAGCAGTCAAAAGAGATGGCTCACATATGGCAGTAAATCAACAATGATTCAGCCAGCAACCTCTCCAGAAAATATTGTGGGGCAAAAATCCATGGTTTAAATAAATAATGTCACACAAATATCCACTCTCCATACACCACACTGATTTACCAGCCAGAACTTGGATGACTGCAGCCTAACTTAGGCTGATCTTTAGACAATAGATTTTGTTCTTTTGTCAAATTGGATAATAATATAATAGCAAAAATCACATTTAATGGTAAACATAAATTCAGAGTTGTAAATGTAAAAAGGATTGTGCATATCTGGAAGGCAGTGCACTGGAAGCACTGAAAGGATGTGGATGTCAGAGAGGGAGTCTGAAATGTGAACTTCCAGCAACTTTTCCTGTAATTACTGAGACCATTTCTCCTCTTTTTTTCCTTGGCTTTTGGTGGTTTTTAGTGCTTCCATGGATCCCAGACGAAGCCTGCCTGAGTGGAGGACAGGTGTAACTTCTCAGGGCTCAAATGGGGAACAGCAGCCCCATTAATCACAGAGCAGGAGCCCTGGGCAGGAGCCAGAGTGCATTGTCTGCCAAGCACTTTCCTGCAGATTACTTCAGAACAATATTAAGATTGATCACACAGTGCTGATCCTTTAGGTGATGGGAGCTGACCCACTTTCAAAGGGGGTTAATTTGCAATTTCACTGTACCCAACAGAGATAATGTAATGCAATTTACTAACAGGATTCCAAACATGCATAACCTTAACCCTGTTTTGGGAAGAAAGTATGAGCAATTCACTTTGTCAGTGCTCTTTTCTACAGGGAAGGATCCTTTATTTGCAGAGGTTTTCAGATACTATTGTTATTGTTGTTGTTATTATTATTATTATTATTACTATTATTATTACACTGAAGAAATACATAGTGAGCAAGAAGGGTGTAAAAACCTATTACATAATCTACATACCAAAGAACAATGCCTGATCCAGCCCACTCCCTGACAGGCAAAAAAAGTGGGAAAAGAAATCGTTGACAAACCTTTACAAATGAATTCTCCCTGCTAAATCCTAAGTCCCTGCTACAATGCGTGGTGGGGTGTAAAAATTAATTGTGAGCAAAGCAATACCTGATGATCTGAGAGACCTTTTCCAAGGTAAAGAATTCTATGTTTCTATGTTCTCTTAAATGAATAATTGAAATACCTGAAGAATCCTACATATGTTTTAAATTGGAACCACAACAGAAAATTTTAGATTAATGCTCCTATGATCAGAAATTAGATTTTGAAGAGGGAAAGTGTAAAGGAGAAAGTGATGATGTTACTTTATAGTAGTCATAGCAACCTAGTTCTTACTTTTGTAACATTCTGGTCTGACTGGATTTGAGGGGAGGGAAGAGGGAACATGTTTTGTTGTATCACAAGCAAAGTTTGCTCTGCTGGCACTGTGCTTTGCTCTGGCTTTTCTGTACTTCTGTGTCACCCAGTTCCCACTTGCTCCAACCTAATCCCTCCATGCCAGCAGGAGCAGCTCAGGGGACACCACAGACCTAAAGGAGCACTTTGAAAACTGAGGGCTGAGCAATCAATTTCCTGCTGTTATTTATGGGATCGTTTGGAGAGGCCTGGCTCTTCCAAAATACTCAGCAAGAGGTTTCAGAGCCTGAACTGTTGTTGCAGGAATATTCTGTGGGCCACACACCTAAAGCTTAAGCATGACATTAATGATGGTTTTAACAATTCAGGTTCTTTTTCAGATCTACACCAAAGTGACTTTGCTGTAGAGTGCTGTCTTAACTAAGAGAGAAACCTTGCTCTCAAGGGCTGGTGGCACTTTAGAACGTGTAAGGAGTCAGTTCCAAGCCAGAGCTGTGATCAGCAGAGTCTGAAGGACTGCCCTGCCCATCAGCTTTGGCACCGTCCCATCCACTCGCTGTGCCTGGCTTTGTGCGGCTGAGCCCAAAACCATGGACACCAAAAGGGCTCGAGCCCAAAACCATGGATACCAAAAGGGCTCGAACCCAAAACCATGGACACCAAAAGGGCTCGAGCCCAAAACCATGGATACCAAAAGGGCTCGAGCCCAAAACCATGGACACCAAAAGGGCTCGAGCCCAAAACCATGGACACCAAAAGGTCTCGAGCCCAAAACCATGGACACCAAAAGGGCTCGAGCCCAAAACCATGGATACCAAAAGGGCTCAAACCCAAAACCATGGACACCAAAAGGGCTCGAACCCAAAACCATGGACACCAAAAGGGCTCTGCTGTTTCACGGGCAGCTCTGCCTGCTGCTGTTCACCCCCCAGCACTGCCTGAGCCTGTGCTGGAGCGTGGGAGGCTGGGGAGGAGCGGAGCATCCTGCGCTGGAAACGCCGCTCTGCTGCTGCCGCCTGCAGCCGCGCCGCAGCAGCTCCGGCTGTGCCACCTGCCTGCTCAGCTCTCCTCTGCAAACAGCCCCAAGCTGTCACCTGGAGGAATTCCAGCTGTTAATGGCAATTAATTTTTCCCGGAATGAATTCAACACACCAAAGGTGCATTTTGACTCGTAGAACTGAGTTGTCCCTACTTAGAGAAGCTGTTCCGGAAATGCAAAGTTCTGAAAAATTCATCTGAGAGCAAACTTCTTCAGGAAGGCAAACGATTAATTATGAATGTATTTAAAATTATAGAAAATGGAAATACCAAGCTCCAGACTTGGGGTTTGCTTTTCTTACTTTTTTAATAGCATTTAAAAATTTTTTAAAATTTTAAAATTTTAGAATAAATGCAGCACTTCACTTTCTAACAATACAAAAGGAAGCAAATTCTGTGATTCAAACCAAATTCCCAGGTGTCCTGTTCTCCCTGCGGGCACAAAAAAATTTATGGAAGTACAGCTCTGCTCAAAAATTACTGCTTCAACAGCTTTGCCCTTCTTGAACTGTGAATAGTGCATGCCATTAATTTTCAGCTAATAGTCTAAATATAAACTGAAAAAAGAAATCCTGGTGAAAAACCTGTTATTTTAAAGGAATATTGAGTTTTCTTATTTTAGACTCTAAAATAAGAAAATAATCTTTTTTTTATAGCTCTTAAAATAAAAATGTTAGGAGTATTCTTTGAGTATTGTATGTTGTAACCACCAGTGAAAATTTGTATCTTAATTAGCAGAGCAGTGTCTTTTACAAATTAGAATTAGTTTGTCACAGGTACTTGGAATAATATGAGTACCTGTTGCCTTTATTGAAAATTGAAATTGTGATTTTTTTTTCCTGATTGACAAAAATAGAAAAAAAAAATATTTAATAATTTTTCTTTTTTGATAAAGAGCTTGAAATGTTCTGCTTTGTTAGGTGACTCACGCTGAAACTTTTTTCAAATTACATCAAAATAGACAAGGCTGTTGTCTTCTTGACTTGTAAGACCATTCTAATTTTAAAATGTACTTTAATGTGAATAAAGAGAAAAAGCTGTTCTGAAACAGTTAGCTCATGTGAAATTAAACAATACATTCAAACTTTCAATTTCAGCTGCAGCAAAAATGTTTCTAATTTGGTACTGCCATATTAAGTTTTTCTTAGTTTTGTTTAACCTCCAAAAAGATTAAATTTTTTAAGGTTTATTTTCCCTTCTGTGATTCAGAGCTGCAAAACGTTTGGGGAGTACTGGGTGAGTAGCTGCCCTGAGCCTGGAATCTCTGCTGGGGCTCAGCCCAGCCTTGGGTCCATGGTGCCTTGGTTCCAGCTGGGATGTTTCTGATGGAATGCATCCCAGCACGTGCTGCAAGCCCTGCCTGCAGGAGGGCAGGGAGTTGATGCAGCCTGCATCACTTGGGAAATGGCTCATGACCCGGATGAAATAAGGATTGCAGGTTTTCTTACCTTTGCATTATGTATGATAAATGGCAGTCATCACTTTGCCATTTGTTAGTGGTGTGGGGATCGCTGCACGTGGCACTGTAATTCTTCTCCACAAAGACAATGCTTCCTACAGGCTTTTCAAGAAGAAAAAAAACCAAAAAACTTCACAGCTTTCCAGACCTGTAGGCTCTGCTTTATCTGAGCACAGAAGAGGTTTTGTGCAGGTAGGAGAACTGTGTGATGGAGCCGCTCATTGCACCCAAATTAAGCAGGAGAAGGCTACAGGCTGTAGCAACTTGTTCAGCTTTCTTGGCAGTTCTGAAAAGTTTCCATCTCAAAAATGCTCATCTTTATACAATATCAGGGAATAAAATAATGTCACCACAAGTATAACAGGTGCTTTGGTGTCTCTGTACTGGAAACCTTGCCTGAGAAGAAACTAGGCACCAAAGTGACTTCTGAGTCACAGTGGCCTCAAAATCCCATCTGTAATTCTAACCCTGGTTCAGCCAAGGTGTTTCCCTCCTCTCCAGCCCTTGGGAATCCTGGCTACAACCCCCAGCTCTGTTGGGTCACCAGTGCTTTCACTCTGGCACAAAAACTCAAACCTCCTCTCCCTGCCCTCCCTCACAGAAGTGTTTGAAATCCTGGACTTCTCTCCTTCTGCACAGGCTCTGCTTATTTGGGGTTTATATTTTGTTAGTTATTTTATTTTATTTTATTTTATTATTTTATTTTATTTTATTTTATTTTATTTTATTTTATTTTATTTTATTCACACACAGCTGTCTGTGTTGGCTGCCAGTGCCATCTAGTGGGATGTCATTTTATTTCTCCTGCAAAGACATTTCAAGTGTGAATACATCGACTCCTCTCTGTACACTGCTGTGTCCTCCAGGGAAGATCCATTTACAGATATTTGTCCTCATTTCTGATGTTTAAGGTGAATGTGAACTGGAAGCCGAAACGTAGCAAAAAATGTAGAACTATGTGTTTGCAAGTAAATTGGTTGGGAAAAGTTTATTTTCCTTCAGTGAAGACATTTGAGAACGAGTGCAAGTATTTTGATTTTTGAAATAGTACAGCTGCTTGTTTGCTCTGGGAGCACTGTTTCTATACTTGTGCACCTTGTTTTCTGTGTATCTTTTTCATGTAAGTACTATAAAATTGTATTTTACCATACATAACCTTTTATGCACTTTGAAATAATGACATGGACCATTTTCAAATTTTTTTACTTATAATCTAACTTGGTGTTTTCTAGACACTGCTTTGGTTCCCTTACTGCCCAAGTGGTCTTAATAATACTGTAAGTAAAAAACTTTTTTTTTTTCCCTTTTAACTTCTGACTGATGTGGATAAAGTAATATGTGATACCTCCAGGTTTAAGAGTGAAGTGTAGGATCTGCTATTCATGTTTTTACCAGCTCCCTTGGCTCAATGCTTTTGGAGAAGTACAAATCCTAATCCCAGCCTCATTAGTTCTATCTGGGGAGATACTACTTACTTAAGGAGACTTTGTTGAAGTGCCACTGGCTACTCCTGTATATTCTCCTTGTAATATCACAATACTTTTGGCATCATCAGTGGGAAGGAGAGCATTGCTTGGAAAAAGCCATCTTTGCTCTTTTCCTTTATATGCACGTGCTCTCTCTCTCTTTTTCAGATGAAAAGGCACTTTAGGTATACACAGCTGGATTGGTACACACCAAGCTGCTTTGGGGTGTTTTTTGTACTTGGGCTATGGTGTATGAGGGTTTAAGACTCTTGGTCTTTCTTTGAAATGTATATAAAATATATAATTTAAAAGACCTATTTCAAAATACCCTGCCATGAAAAGGAAGCAAACTGTGAGTTCTGAGAGGCTTAATTTCTGCCCCTTATGCAAATGTGCTACTTACACAGAGAGGGAGGGCTCTCCTGTCCCAGTGCTTGCAAGTTTATTACTGATGGCAGAGCAACTGAGGCTCCTGAGGGCTTCAGTGAGCAAGATGAGAATGCAGAGCTCCCAGCATTAACATTTTAGGTGCATTAAGGTGCCTGGACCACGTGTGGAAACTGTCACTGCCTGCTGAGCAGTTAATGTGCCCATCATTCACGGCACAACCTGTTCTGTCTTTTGGAAAGCAGGGGACTGTCTTGGGTTGCAATACAGGATGTGACCAAAAGTCTGTATTCTATCACCATCTGCTGAATCCAGCTGGGGCAGTGTTCTTTATCTTTCCCACAGCCCATCCTCCCTCCAGGAGATATCTCCTGTTCATGGGCCATGGAGTCCCAGGGCATGGCTGATCCAATTCCATCATCCCATTGGGAGATGCTCCACCCGGGGGGAGGAGCCAAGCATTTCCTACCCAGATAAAAACTGAGATTTGGAACATCTGAGCAGCCTTTTTCCACTGGATTCCAGAGGAAAACCAGACCCTTCCACATCATCCCTGGAGCTTTGGAGGAAAACTGCACCTTCTCCAGGAGCACTGCTCCAACAGAAGCACATCTGTCACTGCAGGAGGATGCAGCCACCATGGAATGGGACTGCACCAACACCCTGCCTGACTGACGGGGG